>JANIWG010000007.1:0-196737 GCA_030705025.1 Myxozyma udenii
CCCCCCCCCCCCCCCCCCCCCCCCCCCCCCCCCCCCCCCCTCCCCACCCCAACCCGCCACCCGCCCCCGCCACGCTGCTGACTGGAGTCCCCACGCGCGCACCTCCGCCCCGGGGGGGGGTGTGGTGAAGAGGGAACGAGACGGAGCAATGCACCTTGGATGCGACTTTTGCGCGACCGCGGTTTTGCTGGTGTGTGTCGTGCGCCGTACCACACGTTCTCGTGGTGCAGCGCACAAGCCAGTAAACAAACTGATCTCGCTAAACGTATAATGGGGATCTAACCGAAGAGTTACTAGATACTCAACTCCGCATATTAGCACCCATGATAATGCCAGAACCGCACCAGATCAGGCAAGCGTCAACACTAAAACTATATTTTCAGGTCCCTTCACGAAGCTTATAACTGTCCGTCGCAGTCAGAATTTTAACGCAGATCTGATGTTTAATGTATGGAGGATCAATTGTTATGTAACGAAGCGAGATCTCCGTGCTTGCTATAGTGTGAAATGCGGATCTGAGGTCGCATTCGTCAAGTCTTGGTCTTGGTCTTGGTCTTGGTGTTATGTTACATCTGGAGCTGATCTTTCAACTCGTCCTCGCAAACGGCGAATCCAACGTTCCATTGTGATGACTGGATTCTGATGCTGCTCGATTGCACTCCATTGGCCGAAATCACGAAAACTTTTCACACTTCCTGCTTCAGAACGACGACGCCAATGATCCACACCGTCACCTCACCCGCGAGAGACCAAAAACCGCACAGCTTAACCCCCCCGCCTTCCACAGAAGCAAAAAAAAAAAAGAACATCTAACTGCAACACTTATGATTCCCGTGTAGTCTCCTACCACAGTACTAAATAAGCCCATAGGAGGTTAACAAGAGCGGAGCAGACGGGACACTGTGCTTTCTCCTAGGTATGATCGCAGCTGACGATTGATATACAAAAGGAGGTTATCATGGCCAAAAAGGTATTAGTCAGCCGTCGCGTAATAGTTTGAAAACGCTGCGGTTTTGAGAGCATAAATTCTTTGTCAATTGATACTGGAACGGATTGATTTGGCGTTACAACGATCAAAACCAAGTGTGTCAGATTGCATGTACTCATGTACACACTACAGCTCACACCATACATATAGAGCGTAGTCAGCTCAAGTTTTCATTCAACATAGCAGACATTGACAGCCAGCTAAAATTAAAACACAACACGTATATACCCTTGATTATATAGACGCACAAAGCGCCGTGATGCAGTAGATTCATATGCCCCTCCAATCATTACCCAGCGTACGCCGCGCCTCTAGAGCCCAATCACATCCTTCCAAGCGCCTTTCGACCCCGGCCAAATCAACAATGCATTTACTCTTCCTCGCTACTTGACGACAAATCGTCTTCTACCCTATTACTTCCTCCAGCCAATCCGCGCAAACTAATAGGTCTTCTACCCACAGGCGCAGGCACAGATGCAGGCACAGGAGCCGGCATAGGAGCCGGCACAGGCGCAGATGTAGGCACCCTCCGTGAGTTATACACCGGTGTACTTGTCCGAGTAGGTTGTGCCGAAGCCACCGGCTCGTCGTCGTCGGCGTCTGATTCCGACGACGAGTCCTGAACAGGCACTGATCTTGGAACCGGTCTTCGTTTAACAGGTGATTCTTTAATTGGCGACGCTGTTCGCACTTGCACAGGATCACGTCCGCGCCCGCGCGGTGGCTCTTCTTCATCCGTCTCGCTTTGCCGTACTTCCCCATTTTCTCGGTCCTTCTCGCTTTCCTCCGGCGTTCCAACATCAGCGAATGAAGGAAGATCAATCACTCTCGGTTCTTCTTTAGGCCGCCGAGGTGGCTCCTTTGTTGGAGATGTGGACATTGCTTGTCTCGGACGAGACTCTGTTCGTAAAGTAGGCTGTGTAGATAACATGCTCGTCCCACCCGC
This sequence comes from Myxozyma udenii, assembly GCA_030705025.1. Lineage (NCBI taxonomy): Eukaryota > Fungi > Ascomycota > Lipomycetes > Lipomycetales > Lipomycetaceae > Myxozyma > Myxozyma udenii. The sequence continues at coordinate 1,935 of JANIWG010000007.1, forward strand.
TGAGCCTCGTGATTTAAGTCGAATCACTCCGCCTTTTAGCGCGCGAAGCTCAAATGTCTGTGCAAGATTCTCAGTACATCGTTTTGTGCGCGTGGTTGATCAAACTTACTCCACTGTCTTCATCGTATATCAGCACGCATTCAACATTTTTGGATTCAGAATGTTGCCCAGAAAATGTGAATGGTTCGCCCTTCTTTGAAACCATGAGTTAGCTGAAAGAGTCGTAAAGGTAGAAATTGAAAAACTGAAATAAAATACACACCTGCTGCCCTGGCGCTTGTAATGTAAATTCGCTTCCATTTTTACTCAACACCGACACCTTGCTATCGTCCACCGAGTCCGGCTTGAAGTTATCTGTATTCCCTAATCAGCGTCCACTCCTTCACTCTCTCACGCTCACCGGATGCACAGTCCAACTCACATTTCAAAGCAAACAATTGCTGTGTCTCACCCGAGTCCACGAGATTACTCGACACCGTTAGAGGGAACTCTCCCGTCGTAGTCGGGTCTACCATTGCCACCTCCGCCGCCGCGCTCGCGTCGTTGTCGTGTTCGTTGTCGTCGCCGTCGTTTCGTTTCTGCCTGTGTTCGCTACGCCTTCAAAACGCGTTCTTCCTCGTCATTCAAACGCCTCGCTGATTCAAAATTACACACTGTCGTCTTGGCGTGGAACAACCGGCAAAGCAAAGTGCAGCAAGCGCACTCAAGACCCGCAGAGTATACAGCACACCAGGTGTATGTACATACAGTGTACATAAACCGGGGCACTTTCTGTGCGTGGGCCTTCAAGCTAGCGGCGGTGGGATCATGTGTGCGGCTGACTCATGCAAGCGCCCGCTTGGTGTTCGTACCTGCCGCATCTCACGCGTCACGACGCGTCGATTTCGCGATCTATCGAGGCTACATACAGATTGCAGCTTGTTATAAAGATGTATAAATTGGCTGTAAATTTATATTCACAAACAAACAGAGAAAACAAACAAGCGACCGTGCCTTACCGACACGCAAACACCGTGTCAAACATAAGAGAAACAAGATAACCCCGTCTTCGATAGCCTAATCATACACGCCACTTTAATATTTACAAAGATCTCAACTGCACAAGCGCCGCAATTGCGTCCTCCTCGCGCTCACGAACATTACGCGCCGTCAAACGCGCATCGTCAAATCCAGATGGAATGCTGCCCGTGGGAATCGAGAGGGGTTTCACCGGTACGCTTTGTGAGAAAACAGAGACACGGCGGTCACCGGAGAATGATGACACCGAAGTCGCGTTGGTGGAGTATGTTGCGTCTGAAGCGACAGACGACGCACCGTTGTCGTTCTGCATCAAATGAGACACGGTGCCGCGACGAAGTGACTCAACACCCGCAGACTGCCAGTCTTCCTCGTCGGTGTCGCTTGCGCTGCCGTAGTCAAGATTCATGTCATCGACGTCCATGTTATCCATATCCACTTCGTCGTCCTCTCCGAGTACACTGTCCCGGTCATCGTAGGAAGACGAAAACATCAATCCACAGTCATAAGGACTGATGATTGTCGTAGTAACCACCGAGCTTCGACGTCTCGGCTTGCGACCGACACGCACGCCGTTCAGCGACGGCGAAAAAGGAAACATGTTTGGCGACGCAGGCACAGAAGTACTTGCGTTACTTGCAGCGCTACTCACAGCGCCAGTGCCAGCGCCAGAGCCAGAGCCACCAGCCGAGTCATCGCCACGCGAAACTGTCGACGACGCGGTGGCGCCGCCAAGGTGCACTGCGCGGAAGCTGACCTGCTCGTTCGGTCTGCGTGTGGTTTTGAATGACGGGCGCGGGGACGGCGACGCGCTGAATCCAAACGACGGCTTACGCGAACTTGCCGCGCGTCCGTCGTCACCTCGTCGCGTAGTGCTGCTGCCTTCCCACGCGCGCACATCCAAGGGCGATCCCGCGATGCGTCCGCTAGCGGGCGGACTCGTGCGTGTTGCAGGCGACGGAGTACGCGCGACAGCGGCGCCAGACAATGCCGATGTGGAGCCAGCAGTACCGTTGCTAAGCGCGGAAAGCGCGACGGAAAGCGCGGACTGGGTCATGATGGGGAGAGACTGCGGGATGGCGTGGAACGCGACGGATGCGGGAGTGGCGGGGACTGGAGGCGGGGAAGGCGGGGGAGGCGGTCGGTGGCGACGCGAGAGGAGGCAATTGGATTGCAGACGGGTTCGACGCGTCAAACGTGATCCGCGATACCAGACGGGAAGAGAAGCCCTCTAACGTGAGGAGGGGGGAGGTGGGGGAAGCGAGCAGAAAGCCGGGGACGGGCGGGGCGGGCGGGGCGAGGTTTAAGAGAGCCGATGGGGTCGGCGCTGTTCATGAACAGCCGCAGCGCCGCAGCCGCCGCAGCGCGCGCCCGGTCCGGATCCAGCGCACTCAATTCTGACTCTTGCACAAAGCGCCCCTAACCCCGCACTGGCCAGCCCCAGCCCCAGCAGCCAATCGCGCTCCCCACGGCCGCGCCTGCGCAGCCATATGTCGTCACCGATCCGCGCTGTGCAGGGCGTGTGCAGGGCCTGCAGCACCCACGAGGCCCACGAGGCCCACGAGGGCCACGCACGAGCGCTGTACACTGGCAACGGGCCGACATCTCGAAATCTCCCCGACGCTCGTGACCGGAGCGTTCTGCCGCCTCGCGCTGCCGACGCCGATCAGACAGCTCAGCTTTCCACTTCGGTCGATCATGTATGTAGATGTACTGGATCCAGCTTGAGATCCGGGAGAATGCGAAGAAAAGTAAATCTAGCAATAATATAAAAATGTGTAATTATTGTACATGTGAACCCCAACGCCGTCAACAAATGGACATACCTAGTCCGTAACTTTCTCAAAACGACGGAGTATCCTCGGCCAGCATCTGCGCCACTACCGCCGCTCGGTGCTCCGCCAACAACCGCAGCAACACCTGCATAGTGAAATGCGCGTCGTTGCCAGCGTTATGTAGATTCCATGCAGCGATTCCAAAACTAGCGACAATGTGTCCGAGACTTGACTTCTCGTTCCGGTCATGCTCAATAAGCCACAGATCCTGGGTATCGACGTAGTTCATATCTCGCGGTAGATAGACACCGATCCGCTCAAGGTATTGAATATCCTGCTTTCCGTCGTGTCCAACAAACACAACTCGATCACCGTACTGCTGAAACAGGTCCCGCACTATCGCCGCACATCGTGCACGCGGCAGCATCTCTGACATTCCGTGGTCAAACTTATCCGACGCGTCCTCAACATGTCTGCCATTTCTCAAGTGCTTGGTTTCTTCCACTCTCAAATGCCGTGTCTTGATCGCGCTCTCAGAAGGGAACCCATTTGGCTCGATCACGCCCGTGATCTCAAGCACCGAGATTCCAATCTCCGTCACTTTGCTCAAGTTGAATTCGTAGAGCTCAATGTCAACCGCAATGAAAACTCGACCAATCTCACTCATCCATCGCATTGCATTATCTCGCATCTCACGCCGCTCAAACAGCGCCACTCTCGCACGATGCTCCGCTTCCTGCTTCCGTTTCTCAGCCTTGCGTTTTCGCGACTCCAAGACCTTCTCAGGCGCCTCAATCACGTAGTACATATTGTGTTTTTTGCACGTTGTGTTGAACTCTGCCCAACTGTCAGGATCGCAAAACAAATTGAGCTCAGAAACGTCATCAACATTGATACGCAAATTTTCCCGGATCGGAGGCAGCTCCACTCCACATTCCTCGCTGATTTGCGCAAACACATTCTCAATCTGGTTGCTGATAACAAGCAGCTTTTTGGCTGGCTTCTTTTTATCTTTGTGCTCCTGCGTCACCGTCGGAAAAATCTCCTCTTCCCTCCTCGGTCTTTGGTTTCGACCTCTCTTACCCCCGCGCTTTCGTTTCTGTGCCGCGTCCTCGCTCGTTTCCCGCTCCGCAACAAATCCTTGATATATCGACAACCCATACTCGAAAAACTCCTCTTTCTGAAAAAATTTGATTACTTTCTCCTGCATACTTTCATCCGAAACACTCTGCCAATGGCTGAGCGCTTTATCCAGCTTTACGAAATAAGCCGCCATTTTCTTATTCTTCTTCTGTTGACTCCTCGAGTTTCCTGTTGTCTTACTACTCAAAACACCTTCCTGTACTTTAATCTCCACCTTTATCACAACCTCTTTCTGCGTCAACGGCTTCACTGACCGTGTAGAAAAGTTGCGTGCTTGCGTCGTGCCCGGGAAATTTTTGTGGAACCAGTCGTTGCTTGCCGGAATGCGGCGTGGAAGCGTTACACGGCCGTGTGATTGTGCCCGAGATAAGACCGAACAAGTCGCACCACCGATCCGGTGCGAACGAAACAGAGTCCAGAATGAGCTACCCCCACGCGCGCCAAACACGGTAAAGAAGAAGCGGTTGGAAGAAGGTGAATTGGAGGTAGTGGTGAGAATGGGTTTGGAGAAATGAAGGGACGCACGTAACGAACGCGGGTGCGGAGGGAGGAAAAACATTCGACGAACGATGGACGAGGAGGGAGAAAATAAAATCTGACCAGAGAAAGTAAGGTGTGAAAAATGCTGTGCACCTCGGGGTCCAACCATACCGGGCCCTCCTGATACTGCTGCTTTCACTCATCCTACCAATTCTCACCCACATCAATGCTCATTATAAATCTGGATTGACTTTACAATATTATTTATGAAAACACTGTTTTCCGTATGATACACGTCCGTCATGGTACAACCGGGGACAATACACGAACAACTCCGAGAACTAGACAAAAACAAATATAACAAGGAAAACTCGAGAAATGAGAATGAAAGAAAGGAAACAAAAAAAAGAAAAAAAAAATAAACACACCACAAATCTATATCATACACTCACGCCTCGATGATTACAGCCGATCAACACGCGACAAAGTCTGTAGTATATCACGCATCTCCAGTTCATCTGTACCACCAGCTTTCTGCGCCTGTTTCAACGTGCGCTCTGTCATTTGCGCAACGTCATTCAGCACTCTGCTCGCGTACTCGTCTGCTTTCGACGATACACTTTGAACTGTATGCATCCCGTGCCGTAACATGTCGACCTGGAGTTCAACCTCCTGCATAGCCTGTGACAACTCAGTCGCCGTATTTTGCGTTTCTTCATCACCGCCGTTGTTGACCCGCGCGAGAAACGGCGCTTCCTGCGGTAGCAATAGTGAAACATCAATATTACTTGACGGCGGAGCAATTGGTTTAATGTCATTCTGTATCTCCTGCCACGCTTTTTTCTCCGCGCGAAGTCTAATTTGTCAGCCCAAGTCACACAATTTGGTACAATAACGCACCTTTCTAATCGCTTTTTAAACTCGTCAATCTTCGCCAAGTTTGCGATATTTTGCGGATTTGGCTTTTTCGGCTTCACGACGTCCTCCTCCTGTAACAATTTAGTTTTCCCTTCGCGAATTTTGAACGGAATGACACTTACCGGTCGATTCCACCAACTCGTCGAAATCTTTCCTCCCGTCAGATCCTTCAAAAACTCCTCTTCCAAAATTCTCGCGACTGCCGCCGCAGGTCCAGGTCCGTTTTTCCCCGCCTCTTTCTCCCGTTCCCGCATCTCCTGCGACGCGCGATGCCCACACCATACCAAAAGCTGCCGCATTCGATGAGGATCCGGTAGGTCTGCATCCAAGTGCTTGTAAAACTCTGTCGGCAGTACATCTGCATGTGGCACTGCTACAAGTCCACTACTCATCGAGCTTGCCCGCTTGCCGCGCATACCGAGACTACTCCGACGACTTCCTTGTGTTTGATTTCGTAGTTGCTGATTTCGTCGAATGATCGGTGTATCAGAAAGTGGTAGTGATACCACTGTTGTTTGTGATGCTTCTGCTATTGACGAGTTCGCCGCTGCGGTGGGAACGCTTTTCGTAGGTAGCGGACTATCGTCAAAACTGTGTATATATCTCGGTCCACTTTTCTCTTTCCCCGAGACCGCTCCTGCTACCGCCGCACTCGTTGTCGCCGCCGCCGTCCGCAAATGTCGTTCACTCGGGCTCTCAGCATCCTCTCTGATTGGCGATGGTGGTGGTATATTCCGCACACGTGTGAACACAAACCCATCATCCTCCTCGACCGGTGCCGCCTTCTTACCCTTTCTCACTTTCCTTGAACTTTCCAAAATCTTCGACTCTGCAGCCACCGCTGCTGCCCGTCGTGACCTTCCTTCTCCAAAATCTCTCACACCCGCAATCTCCCTCGCTTTCCGCTTCGCAGGAGGCATCGTCGCAATCGCCGTCGTGGTCGTGGTGATGATCGCAGGTACTGCTGCAACGTGCACAGTCGTGGACCGTGATGGCATCGTCCGCGCCGTAGCTGCGTCGTCTTATCTTGTGAGTCCGCTTAGTCGTTCCTTTTGCGATGAGAATGCATGTGCGCTGCAAGACGCGTGCGGAGGTGAGAACGTGTGACTGACGCGTATTGTTGTTGTTACTAGTTACACCGCACAAAAAAAACAAAAAGCGCGACGCGTAATTCCACAGCACGCGTATTCGTGAAGTATAGTTAATTGACAACTTCGTGGGTCCACGCCTCCACTTATATCACACGTATACTTGGCCGGTTCGTCTCGAATTGTTGTTATGATTTCATATGACTATACACACTGCACATGTGCGATTGCATACGATACAAAATGCCAATTCGTGAGGCGCGTAAGGTTGCGCTGACATCAAAACAAGGGAGCGGTAGTCATAAGGTCTAGGGTAAACAAGCAGACCTGCAGGCGTTTCCATGACAACCTGGTGCGGACAAACATTGAAAGAAAAAAACGGTCATGTGACTTGGTCACGTGCTAGCTTTTGTCTAACTAACGCTTCGTTGCGTATGCTACCCGGCGGTGCGGCTTTGCATACAATTTACTGTGAATGTAGTGCGGCTGACTGGCAAGTTACATGTATAATTTAGTTATAAGAGATCTCGGAAAGGTCTGGGTATCGTTTCGCTACGAAGAAAACAGGTCACATGACCCTTTTTGGGGCTCAAAAGTGTCCGCACCTAATTCGTGCATTTTGTATCGAGATACTGTACAAGCGTGTAACGCATTTCGCGCACTACTTACGCACCATAACCTGCGCAGTACTGCCCTCAATACGACGAGCAGCTTCAGCCATCGCGTCCTCCTCGTCACCGCGAGGCACGAATTTCTGCTGTGCTTCAGGATGAGAAGGAACGTGTCCGATTGACATCCCGACTTGTATCTAAACAAATACGCGCGTTAGCCCGATATATACACGCGAAACCAGAACGCTAGAAGAAAGAAAAGCACATACCAAAGTCTCGAGCGAGTCTTTTGAATTATTCGCCAGATCAGAATCCCATGTAAGTTTTCCTGGCTGGAAAAATAAAAGTAAAGTGCTTCCGCCAAACTTGAAGTATCCCAACTCATCTGTCCTTGCGACGCGTTGTCCCGCTTTCGCAGTAATCACGGTACTGCCAACCATCATTGCTCCAATACATACAATCATTATACGTCCAAATTCTTCAGAATCAAGCGGAACTAGTACTCGTACATTCTCGCCATATACATCAAGCTCGGAACGGATCGCCATCGGATTGACAGTGTAGTACTCGCCCTCGATAAGCTTTGGTTTGCCAAGCACACCGTCAGCAGGGATATGAAAACGATGATAGTCCTGCGGTGCAAGACGGAAAATTCCCATTGATCCGCCAATAAACGAAGCCACTTCGTCTGGGTAAGCCTTTCCAAAAAGACGGCTAATTGAGAATCCGCGACCTTTGACCCAGATAGACGTAGCAAAGTCAATCGTGTCAAACACCATCGTCCGACAATCGGCAGGTGATGTGAGAATCTGCTTGTCATCTGGCGCAACGCAGGGGCGCGCATCAGGCTTCAGTTGGCGGTAGAAAAACTCGTTAAACGTCTTGAAGTCCTCAATTGGCCGTAGTACTTGCGAGAGATCAAGCTTGTGAAACTCAATGAATGGGCGAATACCCTTGACTGAGTTCGGGTCGTCGTATTTCTTGCCTTGCTTCACACTCAAACTCGCCAATATCTTACGCACTCTTTTGCTGCCAATTTCCCGCGAATTCAAACCTTTGTAAAGCAATCTAATGCCCAGACGCACATACATGCTCATTCGCTCTTCCGAAATATACCCAGTTATCCGATCCTGCACGAGGATATTTCCAGAGTTCGCACCAAGCTTATAATCGCCATTGAGCTTCGCCATAATTTTGCCCGCCCATTTTCGTTTCGCCTGGTCCGTCGTGACGTACGAACTCAGCTTTGAAAAGTCAACACGCCGCCAATCATCACTGGCACACAATGCAATATGCGTGACAATGTCAATGTCGCTTCGTTTGTCCAGCCGTGGTTGCTGACACACGGGACACTCTTTGATCGTGATCACTCGCTCCTCAGAGGACTCGACGGAAGAAAACTCCATGTTTGCAAGCAAGCTCGACGCCGATTCATTCGGAAGCGACTTACCAAGCTCGCGGTCTTCTTCTAAAACCGATGCGCCTGCAGATGCAAGCGATTTCTCAGTAAACTTTGCGGACGAGTTCTCCTTGTCAAAACTGTTATCGACCACAACAGCGTCTTCAGGTTGATCACTGATAATTCTAATTGATGGCAATGACACGTCGTTTTGCGGTTTCGGTTCAGACTCTTTGATTAAAAGATCTTCCAAGCAGATCGTAAGCTCGTCAAAAGTCAAATCCTCATCCTCTGACTTTCCGAATCGGGTAAAAAAGCTATCTATAGTCGAAATATGCAGCGTGGATCCAATGTACTCTAGCATCTCCATAATTTCGCCACGAGACATCATCAAACTACCATCGAAATCGTACTGCCGCATCAGATACTTCCAGAACTGCTGACGAAGCGCCGCGTACGGTACGTATTTCGCGCGAATCTGAATCACAGGATGATACTTTCCGTCGCGTTGTTTGTTCAGTAAAAGAGGAATGTCAAACGTTACTAGCTCGTCATCTTCCTTCGGCTGTTGACTGGACGACCGCGAATTGGCTTCAGACACAGAAGGCGTGGGTAATTGTGACGACGTCGAGCTGATGTCTCCACCAACTGACCGCGATCGCGACCGCCCCCGAACTTTAGAGTTTTCGCGCGAACTATTCATTAGTGATACACTGCGACCACGACCACGAGTTCGAGTTCCGTCTTCGCTGGTCGGAAATAATTGGATATCGTACAGTCCGGTAGGCGAAGGTTTTGGAGCATTCTTCAGCACTTTCTCGACGGGAAAGTTTGCTTTGGCGACAAAGTCGTTGTTGGTGAATGTATCGAGATCGACAACAGTAATGTTGAATGTAAAGTTTTGCTCGTGGTTCAGAATCGGAAAAACAAAGCGTTCGTTATATACTGGATTCAAATTGTGAGATCGCACAGAGGTGCGCACCACGTATTTCGAGAACGACACAATCACGAACGGATCCATATCAAATCCAGTTCGGGTAAAATTTGAATCACGCGGTAAATCAGACACTTTGACAACTTCAAGAAACACAAGACCCATCACATTCTCATCCTTAGATAACATGTAGGGTTCGAGTGATTGTCGTCTAGCAATACCTCTGCTAGGTGCTGGCGGCTTTCCCAGTGAGGAAGTCGAGACATTGCGTGATAGAAGTTGATCAGTTTCGTCTGACGAATCATCGTCGTCCTTGATGGCCAAAGGTGCGAGATCGATCGCGGGCGCGGATGCAAGCATGTTGGACCATTGTTCGTTAACTAGATCCGTAGACGTAGGATTTTCCGGGTCGTAGAGCGCAACGCGGACGAGAACAGAGCCCGTAACATAAGTTTTCTTGCTGCGCTGCGAGTAGAGATCGTACCAACGAGGCCTGGAAACGTTAGCAATGTTGTAAACCAGTGCAGCCCAGCTACGTACATGTTCTCAGGAACATCGGCAATGATGGCTTTGCCATCTGGATTTGGCTCAAAGTGCTGAGCAAGAGAGATATCAAAGCTACCCAGATATTCCTAGCTTGTCAGTGCTGATCAGTCACGCTTTGTGAACAACGCACCTTACGAAGTCGATCTTTGTCCCACACCGTGCCTTGAACTACGCAGTCGGCCACTGAGCTTGGAATTGAGCCAGAGAGAAAGACCGCGTTCCATTCAGGATTCAGGGTCTTGTAAATTGTCTGTGTAGTCGCTTTGAAGTCACCGAATAGAACTGTGACGAACTAAAATCAGTTAATCTCACTTGTGACTGAATTCCGGCCTAATTACGTACCGGATCGCTGAGTCCGTTCGAGTCCATTGATGCGAGATTTGTCGCCTTTTTATGATTAATAACTAACTTGTACAGTTTCGTGACATAGCAGAATACCTTGATAATTGAGATCTTGAGACTGAGCGAGGTACCACTGGCTGGCGCCCGCGCAGAAGATCTTCCCCGCAGTCGCACCATTATGAGCAACGAATGAACAGCAACGATTCAGAACACAACTGATCAGCAAAGTTTACGCAAAGCTGTGGACCTTCAAGCAAAAGCACAGATTTTAAGTCTGTTTGATGATTGTATGTACACAAGTTGAAAGCCCCCACGTTCGCGAAGAAGAAATAGATAAGATAGAGCAAAACGATCGTCTTTTGACTAGCATGCGCAAAGCCGTGCGAACGTACGCTCAGCTTCATGATGTTTTGAGCCGCATGGCGTAGAAATAGGAAGTAACAGTTGACGCGTCATAGTGACCTGTGAATTGTACGCGCGTCTTTCGTGTTGAATGCCGTATTGATTGACATCACGTGGTCACCGCAAAGAGCTCATTGGTCGCTCTGTTGATGGTTCAAATCAGTATGATCGCTGCGGATTGGATGAGCATTGAGGGGATGTATCGTGATCGACGGGCTGGGTAGAGAATGGCGCAGCAGACCCAAACTAAGGAGGCAGAGTACGTCCATATGTATGTCCGGGAAAACTAAAGCAATCTGGCTAATCGAGTCCCTTAAGGAGGCGCAGAACCAGTGTTTGAGTTTGAAAAACGTGCATACATTGTTATAAACTCGAAGGTAGCATTGAAGGTGCTTGCTAATGACTATGAATCTCGCTAGCTACAAATTACAGATACAGGGCATCTTGTTCGATCGACTGTGCAGCTGCAGTTTCCTATCTGGTTGGCTGAGCTTCGCAGCTCATCGGTAAATTTTGTGGCTGGCTGGTGTGGCGCGGTAAAGTTATGGTGAGTGGGTTTCGTTTAAAGACAACCAGGCGCTCGGAGTTTGCATGTACTGGTTATACTCTATTATTAAGTGTACAGCTGCATTTCCCATATTAGGAAATTATGGCGCATCTTTGGAGAGCTGCTAGCGGAATAGAATTTTCAGGCAACGCCGTACGAGTTCGCGCGAGTGAAACTCGCGCATCGGATCCAGCAATCGTGCTCCAATGTCCCGTCAAGTTCCATCATATTGAAGCTTCGATCCACACCAGACAGCCGGCCGGAATCACACCAGTACATACGTTTTCTCCCGAGATTTATAGTGATCGGTCTCCAAAACACGACTGTATACATGTGTGATACAGCTATGTAGTTAGTCCCAAAGCATGTACGGCGCGAATGCGGAATTGCGGCACGAGAAGAACCCACGGGCCCTGGGAATTTTTAGCAGGTATTAGTGTTATATAGCTTTTACCAAGATCAGCTAGCTGTATATTAATAATATTCTCTATGCTCGAGCACATGTATAACCGGATGCAGCTAGTTGAAATCGAGATTTTTGATACGCTGCAAATACGCGATCGGCCGTCCATCTCGAATGACGTGGATGGCCCCAGACAAGATGCAGCCCACATGCGCAGCGATCTGGTGCGATATAAGCATACAGTGGACTGATTTTTTTTACTCGAGGGTAACTGCAGCATCTGCAGGATAGCATGTACATGGTTTTCGTTGCTGACTCCGATTGCAGGGGTTTGACGCCGCGTAATATCGTACGACAGCAAATGAAAGTCTGATTGATCAAGACAGCCCGTCAAAAATCGGTCGCGTACGCGTTGGAACAGCCAAGCAAAAGCGACGGTGTCATATATTAACCGGAGCACCTCGATTGGTAAAGCGACGACGATTCATAGATGCATAAAATACCGTGTCGCCTGATATGGAAAGGGCACGTGGAAGAAAAAAAAACTTGGCAGGCAGGCTAGACCCGCATGGGTACTGAATCATGGGTGGCCGTTTCCGGCGCAAATGGACCTGAGATGAGCCGTTCTCGGCGCCGCGATGGTGCAGACAGATGCATAACCGCCAGCCGCCATGCAGATGCGGTCCACTTTTATCTGACGTGCATGGAAAAGAAGGAGAGACACGTGTCATAGATAACTAAAAAGTACATCTGCAGATATGGTAGTTATTTATCTCGACACACACCTAATCTTACGCGTTTTATGCGTGTATTGTATGTATGCGTGTACACCATGCAGTTATTGTCTCTTTTTTTTTTTCTTTGGCTGAGCATCGTCAGTCTACCCTGGTGGTCTGGTGAAGATATAGTGCGTCTCCCGTACGTTGAGCTGGTTGATCGTGCGTAGTGGAGGCTTTTTTTTTTTTTTGTTTTGGTCCGCATCGGCGTTTTACTAATTGCAGGAGTACGCAGTTTAACATTTTCCACAATCCTGCACGATTGACGGCTGCATATGCACAAGCGGAAACATCAGAAACAGTTCCCCGAGTATCTCTTGCATGTGATCGGCTTCGATAATTAGTTAGCGCAATTCCACACAGTTCTGTTCAGGTTTTTCCGAGGCTTAGCGGATGATTGCGGAACAGCAGAGGTGGAAGCATTTGAAGCCGCACGCGTGCCGTTGCGCCGTTTTGCGTGCGGCGGTAGAAGCGCAGAGTTCTCGCTTATGGCGTCTGTGCACTTCCCGTGACGGGCCGTGACGGCGTACTTGGTCTAGTTAATTTAGACTGCAAATGAAAGCATACTCTCAGTATACACGGCAGCGCTCGTTGCGTCTGCTGTGCGCCGCTACGGCCACCATACACCCACACTTCTGGCTTTGCTGCCGCGGCTCAGCCGGTGGGACGTATTCTTGCCGCGGTAGACGCGTATAGAAAGGACGCGTCGTGCGACTCATCCGCGCCAGCCGCTGGGCGCGCTGTTCCGGCGAGCAGCTGCGGCGAAAAGACTCGTCCGTCTGGAGATTCCGTCCAGGGCTTCCGCTCAGGGATCCCATGCAGCGACCCGCAGTCGGAGATCCAGCGCGGTGCGGTTCGGTTCGCCGCTTACGCGCCGGAGTCGGAGCAGCGCCGCGCGCAAAATTTGACGCCGTGAACAGAGTTTGAACAGAGTTTTAGGGCTGCAGCTGCCGGCAGTAAGCCGCACAGCTGTCCGTGCGCCCGAGAACGCTCGCGCGGCCCCAGCTCTGCTTCCCAGCCTAGCATGTGCACGGCGACCGCCAGGCCGTGCCTGTCTCCGCCGTGCTTGTCCTGCCTTCCCCGCCGTCTGCTCGTCCACGAACGACCCCCGGCGCTCCGCCGGCGTCCACAGCCGCTATATAGGCGCTGTCTTCCCCGCTCCTTCTCTCCTTGCTTCCCTTTCCCTTTCCCTTCCCCTCCCCCTCCTTCGTTCCCGACCCCGTCCACTGCCCGCTCTCTGCCCATCTTCGCCTCTCTTTGTCTTGTCGCGTGTCTCTCAGCATTATCTCGCCACTTGCTCGCTCGTTCTCCCTACTCCCCAGTGCATCTCCTTGCCCAGTCTCCCAGCAGTCCGTCGCCACAACGCGTGCATCTTTCTCCTCTACTCCAGCGCACTCAACGCAAGTGTAAACTTCAATTGGATCTCAACCGGATCTCACTTCCCGCCTGCCACAGCTTTCCTGTGTGTGGGAATGTCGACCTGAGCTTATTCGCTTGTCGGTCCTTTGCGCCGCCTTCTCTCAGACGACGGACCGACTACCATGAGCAATTTGCCAGTCTCGAGCTCATCGCACGGATCGTCCCCCCGTGATCCAGCGCCTTCCCTCTCGATTGCCTCCATCACCTCCGGTTCGCCGGCCAACACTCCGCGTCCGCCGTTGGTGTCTTCAATCTCTCAGCCGGAGCTGTCGCAGCACTCTCTTCCAAATAACGCAACAGATCAATTGCGCGAAAACAGAATGTCTGTTCTCTCGGGGCCCACGCCTATTCACCCCACACATTCTGCCATCTACGATCGATACCCTGCATCGCAATCCTCTGGTCCATCTGCACCCTCTTTCCCTAGCATTTCTGCGTTTCTTTCCAGACCGCGCTCAACCGCCACTCCCGCTTCCACCAGCGCGTTGCCCCCGATCCAGGTGCCTGACGAACCAACAACTACTTCCGCCTCAGTGCCGTCTCGTCTTCCTCCGCTACGTCTCTCTTCACCATCTTTTCCGCAACGACAGCAGCAACCTCTTGGTCAAGCGCCGGAGCCGAGTTTCGACCATTCACGTGGACCAGCTGCCCCTGTGCCGGCTGTTTCGTCTAGCTCGTCGCCATCTTCTGTACTTTCCATACAACGTGTGCCGTCGCCTTCTGTTTTGTCTCCTGCACAAGCTATACCACCTTCATCCCGCACCTCCACATCTGCATACACCAATAGTCTACGTCTCGCGCATATAAATGCGTCGCACGTCTATCACTTTATATCACAGTACGCGCCACTACCACCGCAACAAGCAGGAGCGGATGAGCAGACATACATGGATTCTTCCGCGTGGATGACACCGGCAGAGGCCGGCGCAGCAGCAGCTAGTGCAGCAAACCCACCGCCACCACCATTGCTTGTTAAGGAGATGCTCTTTCGTGCCCGTGAGAATGTCGCATTCCTGGAGTCGTGGCTTGATCAGAGCTTTGGATCTGTGCCGGTCGAAGGCGGGGCACATGCGGTTCGCGGTCCAGGAGCTGTCTCTTCGCCGCGTCAAGTTCTGTCTTCAACGAGCTCAACGCCAAATTCAGAGTCTGGTCAGCCACTGACAACCGATATGAGCAGACCAGCACTGCCTTCTTACCCATCGCATTCGGCTTACTCGGCAGTGTCAAACTCACACGGCAATGCAGCAGGCACAGCGGCACAGTCAGTACTGCAGCCCATTTCTAATACCGACAGCGCAACTTTGTCCAGTGCAGATGCAAACACAGGCTCGGCTTCAAATCCAGCAGGAATAAAGAAGCGGGCTCGCAACTCCCAGCCAAACCGATGTCGCCAATGCGGAATTTCGCAGACTCCTGAATGGAGACGTGGGCCTGATGGCGCGCGCACTTTATGCAATGCATGCGGACTTCGTAAGTCAATCATTGCAAAGAAAAGAAAGCAGACGGAGCGAGAACTAACCGTTATGGAATAGACCACGCAAAGCTGGTCAAGCGCAGAGGAGCCGCCGACGGAATGAGCCTGACTTCGCAACTCACCGTGCCGCTTATCACACCGCCGATGCCCGGATCATTATCTACACCGACACAGACAGCGCCCGGAAGTTCGCAGTCCATGTTTCGCATGTACCAGCCTTACACCACAGCCGTCCCACAGCCGTCGCCGTCGCCTCCAGCTACTGGATACACTTATGTCTACGACGATACAGTGAGATCTTACACACGTGTTGCTGTTTCTCCCGCATACTACTCCACGCAACAGCCACATCAGCCAGGGTATCCGGGATCGCAGAACTCAAGCGAATACGGAGTAAGACACGATTATGGAACGAGAGAACCGTTAGACCGGCAGTAAAGCGGGGAAAGGAAGCTATTATGTAACATTGATACTTTTTGGGGCTAATTGGTTTTGGAGCTAATCTTTTTTTTCTAGCTGGTTGTACTATACTTTATGGATGGATGTATTTGTACCTGCCGAATGTGAAGGCAAAAATGTGATAAACTAATGGGATAATTAATGGGTTTGTATATCTTTTTTAATAGGTGTGTAATAAACGTGAGATGCTCCTTCAACTAGAACGCAGTATCTGATACTCAACTGTGTTTCTAGAACATCTTGCTGTGATCCCGCACAGTCTGCATGTTTTTCGAAGAACCGCGAGAGAACAGTGCACTAATTCTTCCGTTGCTGTCGTCAGAGCTCACAAGCGTATGCATGTTACGGCGTGCACGATGTTGCGCATGGTTTCTTGCTTTTTGCCGTCGGCGTTTGCTGCACGGGCCAGATCCGTCGAAAGGGCGCAGCACATGCTCTCGCGGCATTTCAGCCCTCAAACAAAACGGACTGGACCGTGCTCGTTTTTTCCGTGCAAAAGGCGCAGAGATGAATGTCACACGCTTATGTATATAGTTAATGAATTGCTCTTGTCTCAGGCGTGCCTGTGATATACGTAGCAGGTCGTGCTGTGTGTAATGCCTGATAGTCGGTTATGATATTTTTATTTTTGCTACAGTATTCGATATTCCGTTCTACGCAACGTGATTATCGCGTTAGATGTTCGTGTATCCATGTACACGGCTCCAACGCCGTATACCGTCTAAACGGGGTATGTGTTTTCCGCGCGCCAAGCGAATCTCAACGGTTCCGTGCTCAAGATCCCGGCCGTGTCCAAAGTCGTTTCCACTAGCGCAGACGTCCCGCGCGCGGACGATCTAGTGCATGCCACGTATATACTTATAACGGCCAGCCATTAAGTCGACGCACTGTTTTGAGACTTCATGCGGGCAGATAGACGCATACTGCGCGGTAAATTTTAATCTGGACGCCTGCGAAAAGGTTTAGATCCGGCCAAAAATTTACGCAATACTACAGGCGTTTTGCGAATTTTCATGTGAAAGGAATGTCTCAGAGTACAGTACATCCGTACATATCCATCGTGAGATCTACATACGCAATTCTAAACACTGCTGTCTGCTCAAATCTGAAAAGTACCATACATCTTTACGCCATAAAAGCCCATTTGCCAACCTCTGCTATGTTTCTAATCAGACAGAAACGATACTCTGTTGCAGCGTCTTCAACAATCTCGACTCTAAACCATAGTTTCTCATCTTTGTCTCCAAAATTGTCGAGATGATATGCACTCGGGAGCCTGTCGAAGTTCCAGATCCGCCCAGTCGTGTTTAACTTGACGCGAAACTTTCATCAATGGCTGATCGCTTGCAATCGGAAGCTTGTGCGAAACTCGAGTTCGCTCTGGGTGTACGCATGGCATGTGCTCGTTGGCTCAGGATCTCAAGCTGCACAAAGCAAACCGATTACTCGAGTGTTTGAGATTACCGAAAACTCCAAATTCTTAAACGTCAAAATCTCTTTTTATATTGCAGTTATCCAAAAAAAAATTATCAGGCTGTGGATATCTTTCTGTTGTTTAAATTAGTCTGTAGAGTGTTGTGGCCGTGATACTTCTCGCGCCGAAATTGGGGGCCCTGGTTAAAATGTATGAACTGGTGCACCATACTCGTCCCACTCGTCCCATCTACTACCATTCGTGACCAGATACGCCAATTCATCCAGAAACTCCACGTCATCTTGATCCATTCCATTCAGAACCAAACAATCCACGTCCAGCACTCCTCGGAGTTTTCCATCTTCGTCACACAAAGGCACAACAACTTCGCTCTTCGTTTCACCATCACATGCAATATGGCCTGGGAATTTCTCCACATCCGGAACCACTTGCGTCTTCAACGTCATTGCTGCAGTTCCGCAGACCCCCTTACCAATCTTAATACTCTCACACGCGATTTTCCCCATAAACGGGCCGAGAATGAGCGTGTTTTCCCCACGCCTAATATAAAAACCCGCCCAGTTCACCTGTAAATGCAACGCCTCAAACGCATACCACATCAGTGACGCTGCGTTTGCAAGATTGGTCACCCAATAACCCTGATGTTCAAACAACGCACGGGCTGACTCGAGTGCTGTGGAGTACACCTCTGCTTTGCTGGTAGCGTGAAACGTGGCTGCGTCAGCATGGTGCGTGAACGAACCATGCTCGTTGGTCTCGTCTGTCTCCATTTATTATTGTCTCCTCTCTCTGCGCAGATCAAACTGATTTCTTTTTTCAAAATGACCTGAAACGGCCAGGCTTGAATAAAAAAGAAAGCTATCTGATTGGCTCCACAAAATGCAGCCGTAGGCACCGAAGCTGTACGCAAAGCCCGGAAAAATTCAACTCTCGCGGAACGTTCCTAACTGCAACCGTACCACATACACATACATGTACATACTTACAAAAATGCACATGTATAAAAGGGGCCATATGCACATGTCTCTATAACCGAACTGTCTACACCGGAAGCTTAAATCTGGACGACAGTACGACAAAACATCCCGAAGAATTTCCGGAGGATTTCCGGAGGATTTTTCGCATCTGCAGACCGCGCACGTATACGGGAATTTGACTTTTTCGGGAAATCGTTCCGCGAGCCCGAAATCGGCGGCAAGTACCGTTGGTGGCCGCCGCCGCGGCTTTTGAACGCAGGGCCGTGCGGAGAATACCGCGAAAACTTCAACGATAGTACCCATGTCGTCATACGTTGCTTCCAAAAAGCTCAGAAACTGCAGACATTTTATATAACCATCTCATATGTTTCTTTTTTTCTATTGCATTCTCTTGTCACATATCCAATACCAACGCAGATGAGCTGTGCGTAAGTACTCTCGAGCTACTTCAAACAGCGGGCAAACGTCGTATATGTGCGGCCTTTACCGTGCACTCGCACGCGCGGTACGCATCTACACAACACTCACGCAACATACAGCACATCGAACGGGATGTACGCAACTGCACAAGGCTCTGTGCTCTCGGTCATTTTGATTTTGGTTAAACGCTGTAACACGCAACCATACAGGTATACTTCAATTTTTCATGTGGTGTGTACAGTACATCATCGTACGCAGAAGTTTCGCCATAAATGTTTTTCGGATATTTGTACCAATTCGCGTCCAAGAATAGACACAGATCTTCAATACATCTAAAGCTCAATCTGATGAACGTACGCAAATCGTTAAGCGATTTTTCTGTTCTTGGTAATCGTGAACATGTTATCACGATCGTTGGCTACTCGTTGGTAAAAATTGCTTTTTAGAGCAGTTTTCAGTTCATCAGGTAACGTTATTTTTGAATGATATGCGATTGCCAGCTTTCATGGAGTACATCTGTTTCATTCCTGATTTTCGTGCTCTATTGAGACGACTGTTACGATCGATTGAATCTCATACAGCAACTGAATTTATCGTGAAAATGGACACATACACAACGCGATGAACTTGTAGAGAAGCGCGATCGGCGCTTCAGCTCAACTACATGGCGAACAGTTTTCTTTTTTTCACTAACCTGATTATTTAGCACAGTTTTTTTTTCAAACTGTGTTCTCCGCGACGGTGGTATCTCAGTAAGTACGATGCAGCACTCTCACCAGGAATTTATGGTAGTCTTTCAATGTTGAGTCGCAAATTCAGATTTGTACTACATATCTCTCTAGCCATTCAACAAATTGGACTCGTTGAAGCCTTTTTGGCTTGCTTTTTTGAATGCGAATTCACCACGAGAACTGAACCATGGCTAGTCGCAGGCACGTACATGGTTTTAGGCTAGAGCTTGGCTTGTTTTTGACAATTGTTTTTTTTTTCTAGCAAAACTAATTACGGACAGATATGTATCCCTCTTACATCATCTGCAAGGATTGCAGCGTTGGCTTCAAGAAATACTAATCTCCACGCCGCGAGTCAAAAACATCGTGCATACGTGAGCTAAGTCATCTTTAGTTTAATGATCACATGTATCACTAGCAGTAATCACAATCAAATGTTTGCATAAATTAGTATGAGCCTTCCGGAGAATTTCCACTCCATTTACAGGGTCATGTCGTTACTATCACGCTCACCCCGATTCTGTGATAAAACGTCACGGATCAATGTTGCATCTCCGTGTTTCTCATGTTTGAGATCATGTGAAAATATGAAGAAAACAGAGTTTGATCCATAGTAGTACTTGAGCGATAAAAAGCTTCCGCAGTCGAAGCGCTTCATTCGCTTCTTTAAACGCTTACCATGAGAGTGTTCCTCGTGTGCAGAGTCTTGATTGCATCTGTAGTATATAGTCCATTGCTTGAATAGCGTTCACTCCTGCTGAAACGATAGCCACTTTTTTGCCATACCATGTATGCGATCTCATTGAGACCTTTCATAACCAGAGAAAACGCATTGTCGCCAGCACGTTCGCAACCACTGAAATCAACCGGAATACTTGCAGAACTCACCCTGACAGAACCTTTAATTTGTGGTCCTCCAGCCTGATCTCGTTCGAGATTTCCATAGTCACCAATATGTAAACTACCGCTCCCCAGTCTTCCAGAGTCTTCACCAAACCCGGCCGCTCTGCCAACTCCAACATGGGAGCAGATAACTTAGATTTCTTTCGCGCAATTGAGCAGACTGCGTAATAACGTTTGCCATTGAATTTGAAATCAAAATCCGTAATACTGTGAAGTTTGGCGGCGAGAGCTACAATATTCTCCGTCGGCGTTAGTAGACATTGCAGTGACCTAAACCGGTTAAAGAAACGTGATTATCGGATTACTTGCGATACAAACAATCGGTCTCTAGAATAAATTATCAGGTTCAACAATTCGCAGCAGAAGTTCATTTGCATCGAACAGGCGCTATTTATGAAGTCGATGAAAGCGAGATACAATTGTACCAGATGAAAGCAAGATAGATGCAGAACTGAAAAAGGTACGCAGCGAGACACAAGCCAACGCAGAAACCGGCTCTTTCAAGATTCCAGTAAGCAAACTCGTCAATTTATACACTCCAGTTACCTACAAAAGCGTAAAACGCCAGTAAAATACAGCTTAATCAAAGCGAATAGTGAAATGAAGAAGAAATGGAGCTGGAAGAGGCGATGAGGAGTGAGAGCGAGATACAACATCGAAAGACCCCACCTTCAAGCTGCAGTACAAACACCTCGTGCGGCGCCTATCAGGGTTGGGGCAATATTGCGATCTCCAAAAATCGCTGCGAGCTTATACATAGCAAGTGGTTCTGTATACAAAACCGGGCCTTTGCATAAGACAAGTCCGGACAAAACGACGCACCACTTTTGAGATAAATCGACCTGAACGAATAGAGCACACACACACACACTTCAAAGTCGACTACTTTCTTTTGATCCTTTTTTGGCAAACGCTGTGTCTTCTCACAAGGCTGAAGTGGCCACGTAACTTTTGACGCGGCATCGAACAGCGCGTTCTAATAATAATCTGTTTGTTTGTTCTCGCGTCCGGATCCCCCTGGGCAGGTGAACACGTTGAGTCCACACAGCACTATATCGCGGACTTTGGCTGGTTTTTGGGCACAGTTTTGACGCTTCTTTAATTATCGACACGGATTAAGATCTACACACATCGACTTATCTTTCTGTTATTTACTTCCTCTCTCTACACAGCAGAAATGGCAACTTACAAACCCTCACGGCCACGAAGCAGGCGGTCACTTGTCGTTCTCGGGCTCCTTGCATTTGGGGTACTGTACATGCTCTACAACGTTATCACTCCCGAGAGCTCCACCAAAATCAGTAAGCGGCCGCCACCTGCAGCGGGCGGAACTTCGTCGATTACCCGGTACCAGTTGAATGGATTGCAGTCTACATGGCGTTCATTTGAGCGGCAAGAACGAGTTTTGATTTTGACGCCCATTGCGCGATTCTATGAAGAGTACTGGAATAACCTCGTCAGTTTGAACTACCCACACGAGTTGATCGAGATTGGATTCATTCTTCCGCGAGGCCGTGAAGCTAATAGTGCGCTTGTGCGATTGGAAGAGGCAGTCAAGCAGTTGCAAACCGGGCCGAAGAAAAGTCGATTTGCCAAGATCACGATTTTGCGACAGGATTTTGACTCTCCGTTTTCGCAGAGTGAGAAGGATCGCCATGCGTTATCTGGTCAGAAAGAACGCCGAGCCGCGATGGCTCGCGCGCGTAATAGTCTGTTCACTACAACTATCAACGCCGGTATTAGCTGGGTTCTATGGCTTGATGCGGATATCGTCGAAACACCACCCACGCTTGTGCAAGATCTTGCTGCACATAATAAGCCGATAGTTGTCGCGAATTGTTACCAGCGATACGTGGACCATGGCGAAAGCAAGATTCGAGCGTATGACTTCAACAGCTGGCTTGATAGCGATACTGCCAAAGCGATGGCGAAAGACATGTCTGATGACGACGTCATTTTTGAGGGTGTGTAATTTTCTGTTTTTATGTGCGAAAAGGATGAATGAGTCTAACGTGAACAAGGGTACTCTGAAATGGCAACCTACCGTACGCTCATGGCGTACATGTACGTCCCCGGAAACGACGTCCACGAGGAAGTTCAACTCGACGGTGTTGGCGCGTACGTTTCACACTTTTCTTACATCCATCCCACAAACTGACTTTTTTTTTTCCTCTGCAGAACCGCTCTCATGGTCAAGGCTGAAGTCCACCGCGACGGCGCAATGTTCCCGTCATTCCCATTCTACCACTTAGTCGAATCCGAAGGTTTCGCTAAAATGGCAAGTAGACTCGGATACCAAGCTTACGGTCTTCCAAATTACCTGGTGTACCACTATAACGAGTAATCCTGTGTTTATTCTTCTTGTTCTTCGCTGTATACCTTTTTTTTATGTGTCTTTGCGTTCTGTCTGTCTATACACGTCTGCGGTTCGTTTGTTTTTTTTGTAATGTGTCACTTTCGTTGGCTTAACCATCATCTCCTGTGTCTTGTTTCGAGTTTTGTCCTTTGTCTCAAACGGGTACATACATAACGTGTCGAGTTTATAGAAGTCTAATAAATGGCGGACAACATACAAAGTCAATCCTCATCGAGATGCTTGCTTCGTTGTAACACGGCTACACTACTACAGTACTAATGCACTTACGATTAAGTTATGGTTGAAATCCTCCTCATCATATGTTAAATGGAAACTCCATGCAAAAGATGTCATCAGTTACATACACTCAAAAAAATTAACCCAAGAAATGAAAATAAAAAAAGAAAAATCCCGAAAAAAAAAGCACAAAATGTTATCACAGAAGAAAAAAGTAAAAAGAAAAAAAAGGGTAATACAAATGAAGATAAGCCCAAAGTGAAATAATCAAAAAAACACATGTCACGATTCGAACAGTTCGATGATATAAAACTAAAACTGCCCCCAGCAAAACTTTTTTTTTCTCTTCTTTCAATTCCTTTCAGCCACTCTGTTGTCATTATAAAATGCATGCCCCTTGACAGTGTATGTATAATTAGTGTTGTATGTGTGTGTGTGTCCATAGTGTAGGTGCAGCCATATGTGTGCGATGCGATGACGGATCTATGAATCTTTTTTTTCCAGATGTAAAAAAAGATCTATTCGTGATCAGATGAAAAAAAAAATTACAGGATATAAAAAGTATCCCAGGTACCCCAAACCATGGATGATATACAACAAACGAAAACAAACCCCAAAAACGACGATTGCAAACGTGCCGCTTACAACCACTCCTTGTAGCGCATGATGTAGAACTTCTTCACGATCTGTGTGGCGATGAAGTAGCCAACAATCGCAGCAATCAAGAACGGATAGAAGATTCCTGGAACAGGAAGCATCTGGAGAACGTTGGTGCCGAGAGGAGTGAACGGCACGATGATGCCAACGACAATGACCGCCAGAGTGGCGACCAAAAGCTGCCACGAGGGGTTGCGCTGGATGAATGGAATCTTCTCGGTACGGATCATGTGCACGATGAGAGTCTGAGTGATGAGACCAACGTAGAACCAGCAGGTCTGGAAGTACTTGACATCATCAGTGAATGGCATGCGGTAGTCAAAGTACCACCAGAGAACAGCAAAGGTGTAAATGTCGAAAATCGAAGACAACGGGCCAAGGTAGACCATGAACTTGAAGATCGAATCAGCAGACCACTGATGAGGATGCTCGAGGAACTCAGGATCAACGTTATCCCATGGAATAGCAATCTGCGACAGATCGTACAGAAGGTTCTGAGTGAGAATCTGGTTACCAGTCATAGGCTGGAAAGGAAGCCACGCAGATGCAATGAGAACCGAGAAAACGTTACCAAAGTTGGACGACGCGGCCATCTTGATGTACTTGATAGTGTTGGCATGAGTCTTGCGGCCACGGATGATAGCCTGTGTGATAACGTGAAGGGACTTCTCGAGGAGAATGAAATCAGCAGCATCCTTAGCGAGGGGAGTAGCAGTGTCAACCGAGATACCGCAATCAGCACCACGGAGCGCAAGAGCATCGTTGATACCATCACCAAGGAAACCAACAGTGTGACCGTTACCCTTGAGAGCGTTGACAATGTTGAACTTCTGGAAGGGAGTGAGCTTCGCGAAGACAGTGCAGCGCTCGACAACCTCAGCAAACTCATCAGGATCCTCGATAAGCTCAAGATCAGCACCAGTGATGACATGCTCGACATCAATGCCAACATCCTTGCAAATCTTGCAAGCAACAGCCAAGTTATCACCAGTAAGAACCTTGATCCCGACATGGTACTTGCGGAAATCAGCAATAGCATCAGCGCAGTCATCCTTGGGAGGGTCGAGGAAAGTAAGGAAACCAATGAAAGTCATATCAGCCTCATCCTTCTCCGAGCTGAACTTGCGGTCGCCAGACTTGAGCTCAGCCTCCGGGACAAGCTTGGTAGTAACAGCGAGAACACGAAGACCCTCACCGTTCATCTCAGCAACCTTCTCAAGAAGACGAGCACGGTACTCAGCAGTCATCTCAGTGTCGGCGCAGCCATCAGCGCCAAACTCACGAACGGATGTGCAAATGTCAAGGAGCTCCTCAACGGCACCCTTGCAAATAATCTCAGTCTTATCAGAAGCGGTCTTGAGAACAACACTCATACGACGACGAACGAAATCGAAGGGAAGCTCTTCAACAAGCTCGAAAACACTCTTCTCAGACATGGCAGAAATGTTAAGCTCCTCGCAAGCCTCAGCTGCCTTGAGAACAGCCTCATCAAGAACGTTCTTGAGACCAGTGGAGAAGTGTGAGTTCCAGAAGGCGTAACGGAGAACCTCGAGGCTGTCAGCGTACGACGAATCGTAGTGGTTGGTGAGAACGACATCATCCTTGGTAAGAGTACCGGTCTTGTCAGAGCAGATAACATCAACAACACCCATGGTCTGAATGGCATCGAGCTTGCGAACAATGGTCTTGTGCTTCGCCATTTCAGCGGCACCGTAAGCAAGGTTGGCGTTGAGAATCATAGGAAGCATTTCGGGGGTGAGACCGATAAGAACCGACATTCCGAAGAGAACAGCCTCGTACCAGTCGTGGGTGGTGAGACCGTTGATGACAATGACAATGGGAACCATGATAGCACCAAAACCAAGAAGAAGGTATGCGACTTTGCGGACACCAACATCGAATGAGTTGCGGGTCTCCATGGCATCAGAGTTGAGAGTCGAGTTGATGGTCGAGATGTAAGTGTCCTTGGCGGTGGCGACGACGATCGCACGGCCACGGCCAGAGACGACCGAGGTGGACATGTAGCAGATGTTGGAAAGATCGAAGACAGACTCGGGATCGTTGACGTTGGTCGACTTCTCAACGGGAAGGAACTCACCGGTGAGCGAAGACTGAGAGACGAAAAGATCCTTGGACTCGATGAGAACACAGTCACCAGGGAAGATGTCACCAGGACGGAGAGTAAGAGCATCACCAGGGACAACGTCGGCGAGAGGAATCTCAACCTCAGTGAAGCCTCCGTTGGCATCAGGACGGATGACCTTAGTGACAGGCTTGACGAGCTCACGCATGTTCTGGAAAGACTTCTGGGACTTCATCTCCTCGTACGAACGAAGACCAACGGAGACAACAACCATGACGAGAACGAAGTAGAAAGTGGTAGGATCCTCAGCAACCGAGATGGCAAGAATACCGAGAATGAGAAGCAGGATATTGAAGGGATGAATCATGCCCTGGAAAATGATAACGTACCACGGCTTGAGCGCACCAGTCTCGAGCTCGTTGGTGCCGAACTTGGCAAGATGGGCAGCGGCGTCAGAGGGAGTGAGACCGTTGTAGGAAGTGTCGAAACGCTTGAGAATCTCGTCACGATCAAGCGAAGCGATGTCTCGCAGAGCACGGGCAATTCTGTGCTCCTCCTCAGAGGACTTGGCGAGGTTGGCGGTCTTGCCAAAGAGAATGCCGTATGCCCACTGCTTGAACTCGCCCCACGCACCATGAGGAGCGTTGTGGTGGCGAACGGAGACAGCAGAGCGGATCGAGGCAGTCTCGTGATAGTGTCCATCGTTGATGTTAACGGTGACCTCATCAGCTGCAAGAAACGGTTGGTTAGAGACTGGAGCTAGATAGACAGGGGCGATCAGATGATGTACGCACCAGAACCGTAAGAGGAGCCAAGGGAGGAAGAGGAGTCCGCGAGCGGGGTCTTTTCCGTGATGAGAACACGCTTCTCGTCCTGCGAGAGACGGATGTTGCGATGTGACTCTGGCATTGTGGATGTGGAGGAAGAGAACCGGAAGTGGCAAGGGGGAGGTGAGAAACGGGCTGTCCGGAAAGGAGCGACGGGAAGGAACACTGGCTAGGCCGCGGCGGAGAAGCGTGGCGGAACGGGCGGCCTTTGATTAGCGAAGTGAACGCAGCAACGGCAACAGCAGCAAAGGCGATGGGTGCTTGCTGGCCGGCTTGAGGAGAGGGGCACGAGAGGAGAGGCGTGGAAGTGGATGAAGTGAAGGGAGCGAGACTCGCAAAGACCAGGGCGGGCGAGGAGCGCGTTAAAAAGGCGGGCGTGTTGTTTTGCGTGGACCCAAGCGGACGAGTGTCATGGACATGCAGGCACTGGGCTTGCCCAAGCCACTGGCGCCGGAATACCCGTTTGGGTCTAGCGCGTTCTGCCCGCTCCGATAAAGGAACAGCCACATTGTGCACCGCCACATGCGGCAGCACCCGGCCTAGACCGTCCTCTGTTACCCGCCATCTGATTACCGCTCGCTGTGAGTAATCGCGGTCTGGCTGGGGATGTTTGGCTCGTACGTATCAGAATTATAACTACATCTGACGAGCTCTGTCCGTTTCATTATCAAAGCATTCATGGTCAGCAAACAGGTGTTTCTCAGGAGCAGAAGAAACGGACGGAAGAATCGCGTGCAGAGTGTACGCGTGTTCCTGGATCATCGCTCCGCACGCGCGCACTTGCTTCACACATGTCACTGCGCTGCTGCACTCACGCACCGACCGGCCACCGGGCCCTCCGCTACGCCCACGATCCGCTCCGCAGTCCTCACGATCCGGTGAGCATTCGCAGCAACACGCACTCTGTACTGTACACGTCGCGGACGTAGAAGTATCTAAAATCACAGATCAAAGATCACAACTACTAAACGCAGCTTCCTAACCTGCGGTCGACCAACACCTCCCGAGCGCGGTCTGCCGAGATCGAGACCGACGGGAGTTCCGATCTGCTCCCATGGTCGCGCGACCACTTGCCTTCCTTCAAGCCGCCCTTGCCCTTGCCGTTCTCATGGCAACAGAAACAACAGCAAGCAACATATATGACTGGCGTACGATCGATGAATTATATACAGCACTAACAGCACTAGTGCAACAACCAGCACGATCCTGAAATCCAGCGAAAAGGCACAGGCACAGCTCATTTGTTTGTAGTGTGTCTTGTAGCATTCGCACTTGCTCTGCTGTTTCCTTTACTTGAACGGATCGCAGCGTTTCAACTCTCAAGCTGCCCGCTCACCGCGCAATGCAAACATAAACAACACCAGAGAATCATCATCAAACGCATGCAGCATGCAAGCTCTGTGGCTTTTAATTCAGCTCGTCGGCGTATGCGCCAGCCTTTGTGATCCTGGAGCATCTGTTACTGTGGCACTCGCTCAGCCTCGCGATGAGAGTCGGCTGGAGACGAAGACTCGCCGCGGGCAAGCGGGATGAAATTAAGGTTTCGCCGGCGTGCATTATCAGATCAAATTTTTTGCGCACACGCTTTACCCCGTCCGCGCTTCCGAGCCAATACTCCATGCACCTTAAGACGAACATATGCAACTCTCAACATCTATAGTGCATACGTTTATGACCGCGGAACCACGCATGCCTATCTCGCTGGCACGCTTCGGCGCGCAGCTCAACGTGCTCCGTAGTCCTGATTCTCAGGGTCGGCCGTTTTCTGATCTTATGTACATGATCGAACTGCGCGCTCGATTAACCATCAGCGCGATCTAGCACCGGATGACGTGTAAGAATCAAATACGTTTATTGCGCAGCCGCTTTATCAGATCCGCCAATGACAATAACAAGCCAACAGTGCAAGAAAACGCCTCACCCGGCAACCGCGCATGCGAGAACGCGTTTTGATTTGCTCCTTGCTCAATCACATCTCGAACAATCAGTTTGGTCTGATAACCGCGCGGACTCAAGCTATGTATGAACGCCTCTTGCGTATAGGCTTTCGCAATCTTACAGTTTGTATTCACTAGTCATACATAAATTTCATGATTGCTTTTCACCGCCAGATGCAGTATACGGCGCTGGCTTGAAGCACCTCAATTCCGCACACAGGCTCTGACAGCCATAATTTCTTTAGCGCGACGTACTACACACACTATGCCGACGCCGGCTGATGAAACACTTTCTATTCACAGCTCATCTGACCAATCGCGGTGGATCCTGTGTACAAAGGTACTCTTATGTCCATACGCCAGCGAACAACGTCTAGTGGATCGCTGGTTCTCCGCAATGGTGAAAATGATCATCTGTTGGCTCTGCACTGAACAATATCCCTGATCTGTTTCATGAACGTAAATGTATTTATCATTATAATATTAATAGTCAATTGTGCGACGAGCGCAAGGGCTCGTACAAAACATGCATGCGCACAATCTCCGCACTCTGACGTTATCTTTTCAATCTGCCCGCATCGAATAAAACTAATGATTCACAGTGGCTTCAAAATATCCCGTTCGCTACCTGCAAGGTCAATATGCACGAAATACAAACACTGCACAAAGAATGTGCCACAGCCGGTAAACGAACAAAGCCGACGGGGCAGACTCCATAACTAGCAGCTGCAGGCGTGCATGCGGCAACCCTAATCTGATCGCATCAACGACGTCCATCATCATCGCCCCGCACTGCAAGTTTAATCATATCCCGGCCGCACGCCGCATCAGATAATTTTGCGGGACAGCGCCCGTCCGAAACTTAGAACGCTGCGCGCACATGCAGAAAAAAACACGACGCGTGGCTGTTGCCCCGCCGGCTGTGACTCGCTTTTCCCGGGCTCACCGCCGGTTGCTGTGATCCGCCAAGAACAAGTTGACCAGGGTATCTCGATTAATAAAAAAGGATATCATGTTTTTGTAAAAAGAAAATGTCAGATAGTTTTCTCTGTTGTCGCCGAAAGGAATAAAAAAGACGTCAAATGATGAAGTTCTAACGTGCATCATCAAGTAACAGCAGCCATGGCCAGACCTCAGAACACCTGAAACGTCAGAACCCAGCGTATCAGATCGAGTCTTTGCTGGATGTTGCGCCGCACCGCCACAGCTGCGATAGAAATCTGATGGGGCTCATCTGGCCATCACGCTATAGAGTGTAACATACGTGCACGTGCATACGTTCCACGCACTATAACTGAATAACCGCAAAGGTCCCCGCACGCAATCGCTCTCCACCCTTATACTGCCGCCAACCGCCAAAAGGGCAGCGCATGTAGAGCCCACGTAAAAACTCACGAAATAAGTGCATACTATCCAAATAGTTTTAAAATCGCATCAAAAATAAATCGTGTTTGCTGTCGTTTGTTGGTTGTTTTGGCCTCCATTCATCTCTGCCGATCTATAGCGTAACGTCAAATTGCCGCTGCTGTCATTGAGGAAGTTGCATGCGCAAAGTGTGGCGCAACCGAGCTGTCGTCGTGAATTATCTGATCAAAACAAACAAACCATTCGCGCTTAGATTGCCGCCCCGCACGCGAGGCGCGTGCAGGACTTCCACGCGCAGTAACACATACACGCCAAGACATGACTTTTTTGTTTGTTATTGTTGACATCGATAAGGAAAAAAAGTAATATCGCGCGCGCGTGTGTGCTGTCGTGACGGGCGTGTTGACGCGATATTACCAGCTCATCGTATAAGTCTGTGATATGTTTCCATCGTTCGTCAAGATTGCCGTAAGCCCATATGGAGTCATTTGTCGCGATCCGTTTTTTGTGTCGGCGCAGAAGTTGTGCGCGCATTACTGTACTTTGGAAAACACGTCCTAGCTTCCGCGTCGCCGGGCCGAGCGGATCCCGCGACCGTACACAGTGTCGTCAACACGTCATACTCGTAGGCAGCGAATTTCTCCCACGCACATGCTTCACGCTGAAGTAGATTTGTTTGTTGTACAAAGTTGGAGGTGCTGACATCATGGACGTAGTATTTCTAGCGATCCGAGGTATAATGCATGCTTCATGCCGTGCATGTTGAGTGCCGGGTATAGTCCCAACACGCGTTTGGAGTCAAAAACTTGTGTAGTCGATGTGTCGACTGATCCGGTGGTCAGAATAGAGCGTACAATATATTTGTGCTGAAAATAATAAACTTGGTTGCAAGAACGTGCCGTAGTAGATTCGTGGACGAACTTCTTGGTGCTGGTCAATGTCAGGTGCTGATGTTGTTGCTATCGCGCGTCCATATTGCAGACGCGTTGTTGCGTAAATGACGCGTGAAGCTCGCGTTGATTGACAGATCATCATCACTTCTCAAGCCACAGCCGCTGGTCGTGAAGTGCGAAGATTGCAAAGCAGCAAGACGAGACCACATTACGATCCAGCTTGCAAATGCGCGCGCGCCCGCATGCGGGCGGGGAAAGGCGACTTGACGGTCATTATATGTACTGTGCGGAGAGAAGCGCTCGGCCGTTGCGGGGCTCTAGACGAAGAAATCAGGTAAGCCGATGCGGCTATGGGACGGCGGCACGCGTCTGGCCAGTCGTTTGAGAGGACTTTGGTTCACGTGGGGCACGTCATCCCATACTTTCCCCGCATATTGGCTTGACCTTAATGAAAAGTATATAGTCATTGAAAAAGAGTCGCGACAGCTTGTGGTAAATTCCCAGCGGAAGTTGGGTGAACAAAGTGAGGACCTTGGAGACTACCGTCCACTATTCAAAACGCGCGGTTTGCGGTCTATGCATTTGAGCAGATGCTGCTCGCACTATACAAGAGCAGGAGACTACAAAATATCATCGGAGCCTGGAGGAGACAAATGGGCGGATCAGCTGTAAAACAACAACAAAGATCAGGCCCAGGAATGTTGCAATCATAAACATTGCTACAGCAACAACGCGATCCCAAGCAGACCAGATTACCCAAATAGGAAAGCGCGTTGGGAGTTGCGCAGTACGTGAGGCTCTCTCCAATTCGACGTTCTAGACCGTCAAGGTCGCAAAGGCCGATCTAGACTCCAACTATGTAATCAGATGGGTTTCGTGTGGTCATTACACTGCCATTCCCGGGTTGGACGAAAACCCAGCACTTATGTAAGAAAGGCTGGATTAGGCATCGAGCAAGCCCTATGGCCCGCTGCTTTGGGCAGACACTTCCAGCCACACGCGTCGTGGGCGGCTTTTGGTTCCTGCATCAGACGCGTTACTCTTTATCTGATCTTCCTCGATCAGCAGCTTTTGATTGTACAGTGCTTCTCGCTCCGTCAGCGAGGCGGTGCATCAACCGCGTCGCGTCCATTTGCTCATCGCGTGTTACTCGCTCCTTGACGTATGTATTAGAAATCCAGTTTGATCTCCTGGCCCTCACATCATTTTAGCAATTACGACATGCAATGAACATACGGTTATCCGACTTTCCGTGGCATACGCGTCTGATGTACTGCGCCTAAGTCACTTACGCCATCACTTGCAGCTGATCGATCAGTACTTTGTTTGAATATAAAAAAAGATAAAACAATGGAAAATGATCTTTCCGAAAATCATGTGCCGTGTTCCGGCGCTGCATCATGAAACCGCGTCGCGAAATTCAGGGCAAAGAATTATGGCGCGAGCGTGCGGCCGCGGCGGAGCACACATTTGCAACTGCGCCCCTGAATTAACCCGCACCCTGACTTTGTATTCCCGGTATCGCCTCGGAGCTACTTGTTTGAGTGTGATCTCCATGTAATTCCGTTATCTGCGGCACTTTGACGCGCGTCTGAACCCGCTTTTCCGTCCTCGTGATCCCCCATATTCGTCGGAAGCCCAACAAAATATCGGAATATTCAGAGGTAAATTGGCTATCCAAGTAAAATACACATCACTTTAAACAAGCACGGATACCCCTTCCGACTACCTAACCAACCGTATGCTTCGCCACGCTTATCAATTTTGAACCCCATCCAAGCTCGAGTCGTGTGGCAACGCCAGACTCGACGTTACCCACTATTTACTTGTGTTTGGACAATGCACAGCCACGATTACAAGTGCTCTATGCTGTCTTTCAGCCGGGATCGTAGTTATAGTATGATCATCATCGTGAATCAGCCTCTCATTCTCTCTTACAACATACAAACACACATGCATGACTCATGCTAACTATACAACACAACCAAAACGATCATCGGCAGTACATACATCTCTTCATAACTCTTCAGGCCTCAGGCACGATATGTGAGCTCAATCCATGTTCATGAATCCGTCCAATCTCATCCGTCAGCACAGACACCCAATGTTCCTTTTCCATACGTGACCGCGCCATAAAAATCAACCCTGTACCAGCAGTACCCATTCTATCCATGCTGTAAAATCTTGATCCAGGCTCGGTTTTCGGCGCGCCAAGACCTTTCTTTTTTGAGTTATACTGTCGCTTAAACACGTTCGAGGCCGGAACTCCGGCCGGCATTGTATCCGCGCGACGCGCACGCCATAGCACAAAGCACCGCGTGAATTCATCGTCAGATGCGGTTGTTCCGTCGCCGTAGATCCTTGGCAAAGAGTACATCCCAGGCGCAGCAGATACACTGAACGAACTATTCTGCGCGACGAGATCCGACTCAGCCAAGATGCCAGAATACACGTAACACTCGCGAAGTGGAAGGATTTCTTGCTTCTTGTGATAAATCTTCGGTACTTCCACTCCCGAGGCCGCGCGAGAATTCTCTTCGTATATCAGCATATGTCCATGGCAAATCGTGACAAAGGCTTGTTGAAATGATGATGTCTTTCGCACTTTAAAGTACAGCGCTCCTTTCATCTTATAATCTATATCAGCATGCGTAGCCACACTACCACATCTCAGCGTACTCACCGTGATACTCCGACAATAAGCCAACGGACACACGTTGTAAATTTCCGGGTCAGACACTCCCTTCACAGCCTCCCACTTCGTCGCGGCTTCTCCGATCTGCGCCTCCATTTCCTCATCAATATGCAGCTCTTGCAGATTATCCGCCTTCAACGCCGTCAAAGCCTTCGCATCAGCCGCAGCACGCGCGCTCCAGTAATCTCGCAACTGCCGAAGTCGGGAAATCCATTCATCTCGAGTCGTTTGGTTGAATGCTTGTAGGCGTATTACCAGGCCTGATTTGAGAACAAGCTCAAAAATTCGCTCGTCGTCAAACTCGGTCACAACACCATCTTCAGCATCTGAGTTCCAGTTACGGCCAGAATGGTTAAAGTCAACACCACGACCCACGCCCACCTTTGAGTCAATTGTCTCGTCTGCTAACGTCAGCTTAAGTCTCCGCGCGCAACATTTAATGCAACTTACTTCTCTCAACAGGTCTCACTTCCACGACGTCGCACAAATCAATGAATCCCGCAGACGTGAGCAACTGGTACAGCCGTCTATACGACTCCGACAGCGAAATATCATCCAACTCGCGCAGTTGATGCAGTTCCAATTGTCTCGCTTGGTTCATCCACTCAATCTGTCCATCCTTCATCGGATATGGAGTAAACTCATGAACAAATCTTCGTCCCCGCATCCCAGTATTACCACTATCATCCGCGCCAACGGCCGAAAACGGCTTCTCAAATGGTGGCGGTGTCGCGTGGTGAGGTTTGCAGAAAACGAGCAT
This sequence comes from Myxozyma udenii, assembly GCA_030705025.1. Classification (NCBI taxonomy): domain Eukaryota; kingdom Fungi; phylum Ascomycota; class Lipomycetes; order Lipomycetales; family Lipomycetaceae; genus Myxozyma; species Myxozyma udenii. The sequence continues at coordinate 35,944 of JANIWG010000007.1, forward strand.
GTTATCATGACACATGAAGTAAAACTGCTTGTAATACAACCGACCTAACCGTGACATCGAGCTACCAGAGTATTGCGTCAATCTAATGAGAAATCCTTCAACTGGTGGAGGCTCAGCAATTGCTTTTGGAGCACGCGGGATGTTGTGGGTCGATGGTGATGTGCGTGAGGAGTTTGTTGGTGATGGCGAGGGGATAATTGATGCGAATGTAGGATAATGCACTTGTGGCCGCAATTCAAGCTCGTGTGTCTTTTTCAATGCCCATGCGGCATAAATCTGCTGCGCATCGACATCGTGCATCCATTCGATACGATCGTACCGACGCCACGCAAGACCCAGTCGTTCGTGCTCTCGCCATAATCGCACGGTTTCGGCGTACGCGGGGATCCGCTCTAGCACTGACAAAGCGCTTTCAATGACATAAGTCGACATGTCCTCTGCTGGAAGAACAGGATCATTAGGAACGTAATCACTGCCGGACATTGCTGCATCTTGAGCCATGACTACGCCGCTATCAGATGTATCCTTCCGCTGCGTCGTAGATTGAGCAACAGCAGTTGAAGAAGAAGACTCCCCTGCACCAGTATCCACAGGCGCAACTTCATTCGAGGTACTCGCAGTCGGCTCGACTTCCTCGAGATGCCCAGTCGATTGAATGTCACTTCCCGCTCCGATTTTCCTCTGTTCCTGCTGCGCTGCCCGACTATACATTCGTCTCTCACTCCACGGCAGTACTATTTTGAGCGATGCATCAAGATCAGGCACCTGGACCACGAGATCGCGCGCGACACGGCCGCCAAGAACGCTGCGAAGATAGCCGTACCATGAGATACTGATCCCAGAAGCTCGGAAACGCATGATGTGAATAGTTGTTTTGAAACGACGCGCATTTTCAGGTGCGTCTTCTGAGCGCCAAAGAGCAAGAGACTTGTCGAGCGAGGAGTAGAGATTCACGGCAATTTTGTTGTCGAGAACGATGCTGTGTGCAATAGCGGTACTTGGTAACTCTGTGGATATTTCAGGAACAGTCTATCATTGTTAGTGAATAGTTCGCCAGTGACTAGTGAAACTTACCAAAGTCTTGTAAAACTGCAGCACAAACGGTGCTTCAATGTCGCCAGTATACCGCGCGACCGCGACATACTCCCGTGCTCGCTCCACGACGTTCAGAATAGTGCGATCACTCTCATTGAAGTCGGAAGGCAACGTTCGCACGTTTGCAGACTTGATATTCATCAACACTTTACTAATCTTGACAATCTGACCGCGCTGTAACATGGCAGGATACTCTCCGCCATATGCTGCGTCGTCCGTAGAGTAGTTCCCGGGCCGACCATCGTCGTTATGACGCCGATCTGGCATAAACGAGAAATTAAGTCTGCGAGCTAGCTCACTGTCCACGTCGCTATGGTGACTTGCGTTATCGCCATCGTATGAACCAGATCGGCGACCTAGAAGACGTGCTGATGATCCAACCGAGGTCGCACTTGCCGTACTGGCTTCAGAATTCCTTCGAGCTCGTGTACCGTTCGTCTGTACAGCGCCTGAACTCTGCCGAACTTCACCATCCCGTTTCAAAATAGTGGCGAGACTTTGTTTTGCCGCGTTTCTCGACGGATTTGTAAACTGCGGAATTATGGGCTGGAGTCCGTCATTGATAGAGATCGAGGATAAACTTTCGCGTGACGGAGCAACATGTTTGCCGATTCGCGGTTTGATTGACGTGGCTTCTCCGCGTGGTGAGTCGTGACGTTCGGTGTTGCGTATGGCTCCAGCGTGGTCGGTAGGGCGTAAGGTCTCGGTCGAGGCGCGGGATGTGGATGAAGCGCGGGGTGTGGATGTGGAGATCTCGGAGTTTCTACGACCGCGGTCGGGAGATAACGAGCGTGATCTAGTCGAAGAAAAATCATACCGGTCTGACGAGTCGGCAAGTGAAGTTCCGCGCGCAGTGAGGAACGACTGGGTAGAGTTGAAACTCGACGGCGCAAACTCGCTCGCTGCAGTTCGGAATCCAGCGCTGCTAGGTGCAGCGGTGATACCGCGGCCAGACCGACTTCGTGACATTGCCATTGGTTGCGAGTAGTCCTGGACATAGTTGTTGCTACCGTAGCGAGTGAATGGGTTGGGACTTGCGTTGCGGGAGTATGGGCGACCGGGTGTGGGACGTAGCATTGGAGAGGTTGCCGGGGAGCTTTGGTTTGATGACATGTGAGAGCGGACATCATGATAGTGTGAGGAGACGGTGGTTGCTGGAATCGATCGCGGACTGCTTGAGAGTTGGCCTTGAGATCCGAAGTTCTGGCCGCTGTTGGAACGATATTGACTGCGATCATCGTTGGGCATTGGCGATAACAGGGAGCCGCGAGTAGGCGAAGCTGGGCCGCGAAAAGACGCGCGGGCAGAGTATGAGAAGCTTCCGGGCGCAGGAGGAGTTCCGGGTTGGTGAATGCTTCCGCTTATCGGCCAGCCTGATAGCGACGGGGGCACGGAGGAGCCCTGTTGCTGGGTCACGACGGGCTGTAAAGCTGGAGGAGGCGGGGGCGGAGTCTGAGCGTCTGGGAAGGAAGATGACCACGCTTGCTTGAAGTCGTCGCCGCTGGAGCTCGCGACACGAGCAAGCCAGAGTTTCTGGTGTCGACGAAGCCAGTCAGCTGGAATGGGCCCGATGAACACGACTCGTGAGGTTGTGTGCATATGGGACGGGGTGGAGTGGGCGAGGCGGTACGAGGTGAACGGGGATGCTTCGGCGATTGCAGCGGCCTGCGCCTGCAGCTGTTCCGCCTGCTGCTGCTGCTGCCCCATAGCGTCCATTGCGGAGGTCGTCGCGGAGTCCACAGCGGTGGAAAACGGAGCGGGCTTGTCGGTCGTGTGCGCCGATCGCACGCGGGCTGCGGAGGATGCGGCGGAGAGGTGCAGAAGAGGAAGACGATATCGGGTGGACGAGCAGCGGGTTTCGCGCGCTGGACGGCGGAATCGCGCAGCGGAACAAACGACGACGACCGGCCGTGAAGACGACAGGTTTGCGTCGACTGTGAGCTGAAACGCACAGGCTCAAGCAAGTTGTGTATAATTTTGCAGTCAAACTTGTACGTTGGAGCGATCTCCGCGGCGCCCGACGTCATCGTACCGTATCGGGTTTAGTGCGACCCTCGCGATCTCGAGAACTCGCGGCCTTTGCTCCCCTCGTCGCCGATAACCTCCGCTTCTGAGAGACCATCGTGAAGTAATCTACGCCAGATCAAGACCGTTCGGCAACTACGTCTCGCCGTCTGACCATGGCGCGGGGCGACCTCACAGGCGTCCGTCCTCCGACGACTCGTCGATCCGTCTCCAGATACGGAGCCGATTAGCGCCGCGGCGCAGCAACGGTCGACTCCCCCACCGTCATATCTCCACCGTCTGCTTGCTTCTCACCTCCATCGCCAGCTCTATAACTCTCAATTATCGTCTACACTAACAATGTATCCCGCCAATCTCTCGCCGTCCGTCGCCGTATACAACCTCTTCCCCACAGTCACTGTCCTTTCCTGTCCCTTCACTGTGCTTGGCGTCATTGAAATTGGCGCGCGTTGCACTCTTCTCCGGTCAAAGTTCACCGACGGCACAACTGGCATCGTTGCGTACAGTCCTCTGCCTCTTTGCGACACAGTTACAGAGGCAATTGGCGATCTCCCCGTCAAGTATGTCATCGCGCCAAACATTGTGCACCACATGGCTCTTAAGGAGTGGAAGGAAAAGTTCCCTGCAGCAAAGCTCGTTTCAACAAAGTCCCTCATGTACAAGATGGAGAAAGAAGATCTCAAGATTGACATCACTGTCGATATCAAAGACAGCGTGGTGACTCCGTCACAACTCGGCATGACTGACATCTCGCCTGACGAGAACCTGCGTTTTGTCTACCTCTCTGGCTCGAGAAACAGAGAACTTGTCATGTACTACGGTCCTGGTAAGCTCATCGCTAACGGCGATCTGATGATTAAGGGTCCATTCCATGAGCAGTACAGCAAACAGCAAATGGGTTTCTTTTCCCGCATCATGCAGGGCTCCGGTTTGTTTTCCTTCCTTGAGTCTAGAGTGGGAAGCATAATGGTCACCGATAAGCCGTAAGTCTTTACTTTTTTTCATTTAAACCATTCAAGTTCTGACATTTTTAGGGCTTTCAAGAAGGGCTTGGCCGCTCTCAACTCGCTCGACTGGGATTGTGTTATTGGTGCGCACGGAGATGTGATTAAGTCTGGTGGAAAGGACGCACTCAACGCTTCTTTTGCGTCTGTCAAGTTGGATGAGAAGTAATCGTAGAAACCTAGACGATTGTGTATATATATTTATTCAGAGATCTTTATTCTTGCTATTTTACTGTCTGCGTGATCGTGATCGTGTTGGGATGGAGTAGTTACGTAGAACATGCGAGCTCGCTCGACGACGACGCCGCCATGGCGATCCAAGGGACAAGCTTGATAATTGGTACTGCCTCTGTCTCAGCGTGTAATTTCGTGAGTCGTCAGTTGTTGCATACTACACAGTTATCGCGTATAGTATCACTTTGTGATTTCCACTCGGGTACTTCTGCGTAAAGAAAATCTGGGGATGGGTTTAAAATACTCGTGGGGCTTGTGGGTCGATTTTCGCGCATTAAATACGGAACAGAAGATTGAGAAGATTGCCTCGCCAATGTCATGTCTCGACTATTTCAGTTATATGTTAACTATTATACCCATCTACATAACCGTCAAGCATGTACACGAAGTTCTAATTCAGAAAATATAAAGAAAAAAAAAAACCAGCCAGAACCAGATTAAACGCCCGAAGTTCTCTTATCTTTCTTCGTTGCATGTATCTATCTCATCATCTTCTTCATCTCGACATGACATGATTTCAAACACCTGGCTGCATCATCCAAGAAACCAGATACTGTACAAACAACAAATAATAACTCAAAACAATCATCAACCGGCATTACAAATGGTTCTCTAGCGCCTCTGTCGCGCCACGCGATCCCCATCTAATAATTGACTTGTAATGCTGCACAACATACACGAATGAGAGCAACACCGGAACTTCAAGAAGCGGACCAACAGACGCAGCGAGAGCTTGTGATGATGTAATACCATAGTACGACACAATAACCGCGATCGCAAGCTCAAAGTTGTTACTAGCAGCAGTGAACGCCTGTGCAGAGCAGATCTTGTAGTTATAGCCCATTTTGTAGCAGAGCCAGAGAGTGCCGAAGAAAAGAATCACAAAGTAAATGAACATTGGAACCATGACTCGGAGAACAGAAGTAAGCTGCTCGATGACCTCGCGGCCCTGAGACGCGAACATGACGAGGATTGTGAAGAGCAAGCCAAGAAGCGAGAATGGCTCAAGGAAAGAAACAAATTTGGTGTCGTATGTCTTTGCGGATATCGCGTGGCCACGAAGTCCAAAACGAGTCATAATAGCAATGATTAGTGGAAGACCAAGGAAAATAGCGACAGAACGAGCGACAACGCCGTAAGGAATCTCAAGGTGGTCGTCTGTCTTGCCGATGACGTTGATGTAGAACATGGCAGTAGGAGCGAAGAGGAACATTTGGAGAAGCGAGTTCACAGCAGTCAAAATGGCGCCGTAGTCGGTATCACCCTCGGACAGTTCAATCCAAATCATAACCATCGCGATACACCGCGCTACACCGACCATGATCAGGCCCTCGCGAAGTTCAGGACGGTCGGGCAGGAAGATCCACGCAAGCCCAACCATGACAAGCGGAGCAACAATCCAGTTGATGAACAAACTGATCGCGACCTGCATCCAAAGCGCTTTGACTGTGAGCAATCGGTGTAATGACTCAAACTGGACTTTGCACATGATGGGGTACATCATGATAAGAAGGCCGATTGCGATAGGAATAGAGACGCCGGCGAACCCGCCACGTTCGAGTTTCTCGCCGAGATCGGGATAAAAATAACCAACGGGAATACCGATGCCCATGGCAAGAACAATCCACAGAGGCAAGTACCGATCTAGAATACCGAGCTGGGCCATTGGAGCAAGTTTAGACTCGGCTCGAAGGCGCCGGACGTCGTCGTCTTCATCGTCGCCCATAGTCGTCGCAGTCGCCGACGTCAGACTGGTTGTCGACCGCACGAGAAGCGGGCTGGATTCAGCGTCAATGCTCTGTCGCGCGGAGTCAACTGCGGAGATGGAGTCGCCACGCTCGAGATCAAGATCGTCGTCAGAGCCGTACGCACTGGAGGCGGCGGAAGCGGCGCCTAGAGGGTCGGGTGCCATGTTTCCGTAGATGGTGGTGTGGTGAACGAAGTAACGCACAAAGGAAGAAAAGGAGCAGCGGTGAACTACTGCAGTATGTATGTATGTATGTATGTATGTATGTATGTATATCGAAAAGAAGTCAACAGTTGTGAGTCTCAAGCGTGCATGTTAGGAGAAACGATATGATTGACTTGCTCGCTTGAAGATTTATTAGGGGTGATATGAAGTACCTGTCTCGCTTATACAATTCTGGGTTTAGTTAACCCAATAGTTAACTGCATGCGCCCGCCGGCCATCGATTTCTGCGCCCAACAACAGACACTCAGTGACATCCGGTTTGCCCCGTGCTCGGTGCCGTTCTCGCCGAGAAGCTACAGTATACAGTATGTACACGTGAGGTCACTGCTTTTGGTCTGGAAGGGCTATTACGGAGGCTCTAGTGAAATATTTATTGCCTTGTCGTACACGACTATGGGACTACATAACAGCGTCGTGGCCAGGAAGACCGCGATAACGACGACGAAGCAAGACTCCGGCCTGGTCGTCAAAACAGTGAGGAGGGCAGTCAACCTTGCCTATCTAAGGCGAGCGAGTATGTATACGCACCTTCAACAGTAATTTGCCCGAAGCAAACATCTCTGAGTGCGTGATATGGATGGAAAATTACGCGCGCAGAATATGGTGCACGGAAAAATGCCCGGAGGCCGAAATTTGGCGCGTGCGATTCCAACCCCGCCACGCCCAGCAAATGTACACCAGCTTATTCAAGCATAAGCTAAGACTCAACTTACTCAACTTCCATAAGACCGTGTCGACGATCATCTCCATTATACTCGCACGTATGTATGTAACTCGACCAATTCCACCCCCATCGTAACGACTTGCAGCGAACCGCAGCGATAGCGATAAGCTCTGTACTACTGCCCCCGCGATATCAGTGTTCGTATACGGTAACGACATCGATGCGACCGATGGGACAATATTTATCACCAACCCTAGACCCTTGCTGCAGAACCTATAGCGTCCATCCAGGAAGGCTTATAAGAGAGCTCCGGGGTTCGCGTATGTACAAAACAGGTAGTTACAAAGAAGCATAAGATATTCGTGCATGTATATTTGATATAGACAGTGTTACAGTCGAACGTAACGTTTAACTTACTAGACATGCGGTGTCGCTCACGGAATTTATACACTCTAGTCCAAATACTGTACTGACGAATCCAAAAGCTCACAACTGTTTTTCGCCACCCGAAGATCGGATCTATGCAGAAGTGCGCAAAACAAAAAAAAAACCACGCCCCAATTCCTCCTTCCTAACAAGAAAAAAAAAAATTAACGCCCATAAACCAAATCAGAGCAAGCAATATCAAAAAGAAATACGGGTCAAAATAAAAAAAACTCCAAGTAAGAATCACCACAATGTCCTGCGCGTGTTACGACTGCGGGATGGTAGAGAACAGTGCAGTGCATGAAGGCGAATGATGGCTTGAGCATGTTGGCGAACATGAGGACATGTTCGGCGAAACAGAAGTATGGTCCATCATAGCAGGGTTCTGCTGCATTTGAGAAATGTCGATACCGGCAATTAGGCCACTCGCGTCAACTCCGGCAAGCAGCGGAGCAATGTCGATCTCGCTTGATTGAAAGTAGGCAGTAAAGTCAACCGGCATAGTTTGACGTGCTGGCATAGGTGCAGACGGCGCAACGTTGGTGCTTGGTAATAGAAGTGGAGCTGATGTTGAATGCAGAACCTCCTGCTGCGCAAGAGGCGAGATAGTGTTCATGGCTGCAGACGGCATCCCGTTGAGAGAGACTGGGGACGTGCTGAGGTCTGTAGTAGGAGTGACGCCGGATGTGCTGAAGCCGGCAACAGAGTCTGGAGAGTGAATGTTTGACATTGCTGCTGGAGCCGTAGCAGTAACTGGTCGAGTAGTAGGTTTTGTGACTTTAGCAGGAGCAGTGCCACATGTGAGGCAAGGATGCTTCTCCTTGACCAGTTTTTCGCGCTCGCTTAGCGACGGAGCAGGATCTTCGGGATACTGTCTGTCCATATGTGTGCGTAAGTAGTCCTCAACAACCCAGTCCGTGACACCGACTGACGAGAGTAACTCGCGAAGTTTCTTATTTTCCTCTAGCACACGACGAGCAGTCCGCTGAATTTGAATGTTCAACTGCAGTCCTTCCTCTTGGCAGCTCCGCATCTTAAACTCCATGTCGTTCAGGTACTCGCGCTTACGAGCTCGTGAGCGCCGCTGGTTCTCGCGTATCCGCGCTAGATTGTCCTTAGCATCCGGCTTTTGTTGCTGCTGCTGCTGCTGCTGCTGCTGTTGAAGAGACGAGTTAGTAAGCATCGCTGTGGAAAGCTGGATGAGTGGGGGTTCTTCTAACGCACCGTCGTCGTGTGGGCCACCCCGTCGGTCATCGTGTCGGGCATCTTCGGATGCAAGTGAGAGAGATGCTGCTTACGGCGTTGCAGCTGGAAAGTGAAAAACAAATGAAAGCGCTGGAGGTGAAAGGAGCGCGTGGCGAGAGGTGATGATGAGTCTGAGTCGGGCGGGCTTCGAAGCGGCGCGCAGACAAAAGTTGGGCCGACTTAGTTGGGATCGATCATCCGCCTCGACTCCGCCTCGATACATACCCAGCCGTGTCCGGAAACTCTTCTTTCCCTTTGCACATTCGCGAAAGAGATTGAGAATTTATTGCATTCGACAGAGCAAATGAATTACTCGAATTGGAGTTCTGATATTTAATTATGTACAAACTCATGCTTTCCCTTTGCTACTGACCATCCCGCAACTTACCGATGGAATCTCATATGTACTCTGCAACTTTCTGCGACGGATGATGTGCATACATACAACCAAACGATATCTACGGACATCTCAAATTCCACGAATCCACTGCTCCGTCAAACTCACTTAACTTGACGGCGCCCGCTTGGCAAGCGCGGACAAAGCTTCTCCATCCACGCGCATAGTCTCCCACTCTTCCATCTCCACCGCACCTAGACTCTTGTAAATCTTGATGCTCGGCTCGTTCCACTTCAGTACCTGTAAATGCAGATTAGCTTCTGGATCTGTGTATTCCAAAGAAGAGTAGATGGGACGTACACTCCATTCTAACCGGGCACCGCCAATGTCAATAACCTCCTGCGCCAGCGCAGACAGCAATTTCGAGCCAAATCCCGCACCACGATGCGCTGGCTGCACGTACAAGTCCTCCAAATACACGCCAGGTTTCCCGTTCCATGTTGAATAGTTGTAAAAGTACAGCGCCATTCCAACAGGGACGCCTTCGGGTGTCTGCGCAATGAACGTGCGTGCATACGGAGCAGGCCCGAAGAGTGTGTTTCTCAACATGTCTTCAGTCGCAAGAACTTTGTCAGGCTCGCGTTCGTATAGTGCAAGCTCTTTGATAAACCCCTGTGATACACCGCGTTAGTCTGTAGCATCGTGCGCTTCGAACAAACATACTAGGATCGCCGATACGTCTTCGACTGTTGCGCGCCGGATGGCGGGTACGGACTCTGTGGCAACCATTGTCGGCTATTTTTTTTGCAGCAGCTTAGGAGTACTTCTGAGTGAAATCAACACGTCTATGGCACACGTGTTGCACCTGTATATTGAGTAAAGATACTTCTACATACTGTATAGGAGATCGGAGACGAGTGAGGCAGAGGGCTGGAGCCGCAGCATTGAAGTTCTCTCACGATCCCATTTACACGCGTTTGAAACTTGACTGGCCATCTGTGTGTTCGCGTTTGCTTCTTATAGATTCACATAGTCAAGTCAAGCTAGTTACCATCATCAGTACACGATAGATGCAGACCCGGAGGCAGGACGGCGTATACTGTAGTTATGGTCAGTTGACCGCGGTCCAAGACTCCTCGGGGTCATCGGGTACGGGCTGGGCTGACCCTTTTCTGTGCAAGCGGTGTTTTGTACCGGGAATGCGCCGGCAGCATTTTTTTCGCGCGCCAAATTTTTTTTTTTTTTTCTCGCCCGGACGAACCACTCTCGACCATCCAACGCGTCGCGCTTCATCATCCAGGTCTGTGTTTGCTCCTGTCTCCGTCTGTTGAGCGTGTTACTGACCCCCCCAGCAGACATCATGGCAGACGCTCAGTACGTCGCGGCCATCTCGAGCCTGCTCGTGAACGTCACCGCGCCAGACAGCGCCGTGATCAAGGAGGCCTCCTCGCGGCTCCAGAAGGAGTACTATGGCTCTCCCCAGGCCATTCCGGCGCTCATCCAGATCATGCAGCAGTATGACTCGCCTCAAATCCGACAGCTGGCTGCGGTCGAGGTCCGCAAGCTCATCATCGTCAACTGGGAAAACGTCGATGTCCAGCTCAGAGCTCAGATCAGAAACGCGGTGTTTCAGTCTACCCTGGCCGAGCCTGTCGCCATTGTACGTCATGCCTCGTCTCGCGTCATCTCCGAGATTGCGAAGAACGACCTGCCGAATAACGAGTGGCCGGATCTTCTCCCTACCGTCCTCAATGCATCCACATCTCCTGTCGCGAAGGAGCGCGAAATTGGCGTGTACTTGCTTTACTCTCTTCTCGAAACCATGGACTCGACTCTTGTCTCTCGTCTTGGTGAACTCGTACCTGTTCTTGCTCAGACTATAAATGATCCTGAGAGCATGACAGTCCGCACTGACGCGCTTCTCGCCGTCGGCAAAGTCTTTGAAATTCTCGATGAAGATCCAGAGAACCAACTTGTCAAGCCGTTTGCCGAGTTCCTTCCACACATGGTCAACGTGCTCAAGCAATTGATTGAGGAAGGCGATAACAAGGCTATCAATAGAGCGTTTGAAGTGTTCCAGTCTTTCCTCTGGATTGACTCGTCCATCATTGGAAAGGCTTTTGGTGATCTCATTCGCTTCATGATTGAGATTGCGACCTACGACTCGGCCGAAAGCGAGGTTCGGTGTCTTGCACTCATGTTCCTCACCAACGCGGTTCGTTTCAAGAAGCTGAAAGTCCAGGGCCTTCGCATCAGCCAGCAGCTTACGTCGCAAGCTTTGTTGATTGCTGCAAAGACAATGGACGATATGGATGATGAGGAGGAGGAAGACAGTGTCCCCCGATCCGCTCTCCGTCTCATTGATACTATGTCCACCACTCTTCCTGCTGCACAAGTTATGGGTACTCTAGTCTCGGAAATTCCAAAGTACATTGCCTCAACCGAGCCAAACTACCGTCGTGCAGGTCTTCTCGCCATGAGTGTTGCCGCAGAAGGTGCTCCCGAGTTCTTGGCTACTCAATTGCATGGCGTGCTACCGCTTATCCACACCGGCTTGACCGATCCTGTTCTCGAAGTGCGAACTGCTGCTCTTAACGCTCTCGCGCAGTTTGCAGAGCAGCTTGAGGAGGCAATTAGCAAAGAGCACAAAGTTCTCCTGCCGCTCGTGTTCCAGATGATGGAAACTGGTGACTTGAAGGTCGCGCGTGCTGCTTGCGCTGCACTCGACTCGATGATTGAGAATATGGAGGCCGAGGACGTGGCAGCATATCTTCCCTCGCTTATGAACCATCTCGTCAGCGTACTCAACCAGCCTGCTGCAGATCTTTCACTAAAGGGCGTTGCTATCTCTGTTATTGGCTCGGCCGCCTACTCATCCAAGGACACGTTCACGCAGTATTTCCAGCCAACCGTGCAAGCTCTCGAGCCGTTCGTCAGTATCACTGATGGTGAAAAAGAGCTTGAGATCAAGGCCATGACTATTGATACACTTTCTTCCATCGCGACTGCTGTTGGTAAAGAGACGTTCAGTTCTGTTGCGCGGCCGTTGATGGAAGCCGTGTTTCAGTCTCTGTCCCAGGAAAACAACCGACTTCGTGAGAGCTCGTTCTTTTTCTTCGGTTCAATGGCTCAGCTTTACGAGGCCGAGTTTGCTCCGTTCTTGCCTAGTTTGATGCCAGAATTGTTCAAGTCAATGGAAGCGAATGAGCATGATTTCGGCGAGGCGGATTATGATGACGTTGCTGTTGGTGATGCCGGAGAGGAAGCTCAATGGTCGAATATTACCGTGAACAGCGCAATTGCGATTGAGAAAGAAGTTGCTGCTGATGTTGTTGGCGATATTGCTGCTGGTACTAAAGATGCTTTCTTGCCGTATCTTGACGAGACTTCGAAGCTCCTTGTTGAGCTTGCTGAGCATTTCTATGAAGGCGTACGAAAGGCCGCGATGGGCTCGTTGTGGCAGACAGTTGGTGTTGTGTATAATGTTTCGAACCCAACAAAGTGGCAGGCAGGATTGCCGGTGAAGGTGCCACTTGCTGGTACAGTTGCGCAGTATGCGAATATGGTGATGGAGCATACGGTGGAGTGGGCACAGGAAGATGATGGTCGGTAAGTTGAGACATTTGACAGCTCGACGGTGCGGGATGGCATGAAATGATGAAAATATCATACACAAACTCAGCTCACTCAGAGACACAAGTTGTCAGTGCTGCGAACGTTATTTTTTTTACTGATTACATGCCTCTCCCGCGTCCGTCGCAGTTCATTCTTTTATTTAGAAAGACCTTGTGCGCTAACGAATAATTATAGGAGCGTTGTTACCGTGTTATGCGATAACTTGTCGGAGATTCTGCGTCTCTGCGGTCCAGGAGTTCTGTGTGACAAGACCGATGAGATTGTTGCGTGCATGTATTCACTTTTGAAAAAACAGCATAGATGCCAGACGATGGATGAAGATGACGACGAAGAAGCCGAGGAAGAAGACGCAGCAGAACTTGATAACCTGCTTATTGACTCTGCAATGGACGTCGTTGTTTCTCTTGCTCTTGTTCTCGGCTCGAACTTTGAAACACACATGCGTCTATTCTCATCTGTTCTCCTCAAATTCTGCTCGAGCTCTATAACAAGCGAGCGAAAATCCGGTGTTGGTGCGCTTGCTGAAATCGTTAACGGCATGAAACACGACATCACTCCATGGACTCCTCAGCTTCTCAAAGCATTCACTCACCGTATGTCCGATGAATCAACTGACGTTCGCTCAAATGCTGTCTACGGCTTTGGTCTTCTCGCGGAATACGCAACGGATAAATCATCCATTTTCGAGTCTTTCCCTAGAGTTCTCCAACGACTTCAGCAAATCCTCACCCTCGATTCCGAACACCCCCGATGTATCGCGAACGCATGCGGCTGCGTTGCCCGTATGTGCTACGCTAATCCACAAGGTCTTCCACTTTCAGAGATTCTCCCCGCGTTGATGCAGCATCTCCCACTCACCGACGGCGTTGAAGAAAACGACCCGATTTTCCGCCTCGTGGTATCGCTTTACTCGGCGCAAAACCCCACAGTCCAAGAACTCACACCCAAGATCCTCGAGATCCTCGAACAGGTTTTCAGCAAGGAACAACTTCCCCGTGAAAAACAATTCGAATCAGATCAAGTTCGTGATCAGGTCATCCAATTGATCAAGTACATCGCGTCTTCAAACCCGGGAATCATCCCTCAGGACTCTAAACTTGGTCAGATTGTTTCTACTGCCTGAACAGAAAAAAAAAATAAAAAAGTTCAAACGGATGTGTGTAATAAAAGTTATTAATTCGGATTTTTTTGTTGTTGGGGGTTTCTGGCTGCATTGTTGGTGTACAGTTACTTATAGTTATTTACGTAATTACAATCCTTTTTATCTTTACCTCGCGTGATAACTCGATAAGAAGCACATTCATATTCCACGTACATACATACACCTCTCCAATGCGTTTAAATAAAAAAAGAGAAAACCTCCGCTTTGCACCGCCACAAATAACGTACATTCGTCTTGGGATCTCGTCTAATTCGGAACCCCAGCATCCTCAATATCACTCACAAGCTGATGTTCCTCTTCATACTCATCATCGCTCGCAACCGCAGGATCCTCCGTAAACAACAATTGATACCGTCTCGCACTCGTCGAATCAAGACTATTCCCCGCAGATCCTATCCCTCCACCACCAAGACCCTCATCCGACCCAATCACAGAGCCATTAATACTTGATGAGCCGCCAGCTGCACCGCCGGATGCATGTGACCTGTCGAAGAGCGAGAGAACAAAGTCGGAACGAACAGCAGGAAGAGCGTAGCCGGAACGATCGCCAAAGTAGGAGAGGAAAACAGGGAGAAATACGAGACCGTGAGAAGCAGCGACGACGACGAGGATAGCCCACATTCTGAAATAGTAGATTTCGAAAATCTTGGACCGTGTGAACGCGAGAACCATGACGCCGATGAATTTGGTGATTGTGATTCCGGAAAAGACGGAGCCGCCGACCGAGACAAGTGCTGCCCATACTCGTTCATCGCGTCCACCGAGACCACGACGGGTGTTCACGTTCCGAGAGTTGAAATTGGCGCCGCGACGCGATCCGGTAAGAGATGGCACGCCTTCGAAAAACATGTTTGTATCCGGTATAAGAAAAGCGCGAGTAACGTGACTGCAGAACTCGACGCCGATACCAAGACATATAACAAGGTTCACGAGACTCACGGCATTGAGACTGATTCCCCAGAGCACCATGGCGCCCATGATGTCAATAACAATCATTGCCACGGTAATGACAACGATGATTGCACAGCTGAGCGAGCCGAGAAGACCAAATGTGATGCAGAACAACGCGGCTTCACCTGCAACGATCAGTGTTGTGGTAAGGCTAAAGATAGTGCTGTACTGGTCAAAGAAAATGTAAAACACAGAGTACGGGAAGACCTCGGAGCCAGTTGACTCGGAAATCGTCTCGGCTATCCGACGAGCCGAAGCGTATGCGTTAATGAAGTCGTCTTGCGACCGAAGAGGGGTATGCGACGAGCGGAAGGATGATGCGTTAATAGTCGTGCGTTCGTAGTCCGGCACAATGGCGTCTGAGTACGGAGCCTTACCGCCAAGCGGGCAAGGATCCGAAGGCGACTGGATCCAGAAACTGAAAAATTTCATAAACTCTTCGCCTTCTGGCAATCCGTTCATCGTGATATTCCACGCTGGATCCTTATTTTCGTAACACACATCACACTGCCAGTCGCGTGCGTAGGGCGAGCACATCTCAGTCGTCGAGCCTCGTCGGAAACGGCAACATTCGTCAAGTTGCGGGTTCAGCCAGTGGAAGAAATCGTCAATCCAGCTCGCTGCCGGTTCGGAAATGAAAGAGATCTCGGGACGCTTGCGTTCTTGCTCTAGAACATTGAGCAGTGAAAACTCGTCGCATGTAGAGAATCTGCCACACAATGCCTGTTGCTCTGCGCGCTGAGTAAGGTTCATCTCGCGAGTCACAAAGTACACTGGTGGGCCCGAGTCAAAGTAATCGTACAAGTCATCAAAGTAATTGACAAGGTACGAGTCGCTTGGGATCGCGATACGTTGGTCAAGACCAAGTTGAATCTTTGGAACGAGCGCAAGGGAAAATGCAGAGATACTGACAAAGACGAAAAACACAGCGACCTTGACTTTCCGCTTGAGAATTGTTGGCGCATAGGTCGTGCGGATCCAATGGACGAGCCCGCTTTCTTCACGAGTCGGTTGGCCGCGCACAGAGAGTTTCAGGAACGGCAAGCAGTCGACTCTGTTATCTTCGGTACGAAGTTGATCAAGAGTCAATGCCGACACAAACATTGTCATTTGCAGGATTGCGTCAATAAACACCGCACCAGCTGCGTAAATGGCAAAGTTGCGAACGGCAGGCATTGCTACGACTGCGCCAAGTGCAAATGCAATTGTCTCGGTGCTGGCAGAGAGAAGGATACTGGGTCCGATCTTACCGACTGTGCGCGCGACCCGGTGTTTAACTGGGTCATTGGGAAACTCCTTGTTGACGAGTTCAAGCTCATGCACGAGAAGGAAAATGTTATCCACACCAACAGCAAGTACAAGGAACGGGATTACCTCTGCGATGATCAGTGTCACGGGAACGCCAATGACGGAAAATAAGCCAATCGAAGCCGAGACGGAAAGCAAAACGATTAAGATACCGAAAAAGCCAAGAGTGAATTTTGACTCGATGAATGCCCGGGCGCCAGATCTGACGGATGCTCTTCCAAGCGCGTACGAAGCGTACAGAAACATGAACGCGTACGACAAAACAACAATCTTTGCGTCAGTGTTTGTCGACTTGTTGAGCTCCTTCTCGAGCGAAATCTCAGTGTTGAAACTCAGTCGCAGGCCCCGAGCAGCGGCTTGCTGTTGCACGTCAAGAAGGTAAGTCTCAAGATCCCGTTCCCAGTCCATGGCATGCTCGACTAGTAAAGAGTCCTCTGCGCCGTTGTTACCCACGAACGTAACAATGATCGCTTTGGCATCAACGTAATCGGATCCTTCGACGCCGCCGAGAATCATGGTCGGTCTCAATGGCTGCTGGAACGGAGGAAGACAGTCGACGGGGTTTGTCGTGCAACCCTGGATCTGCTCGCGCCACGCATCGTCATCGACGTTGGCAAAGTCACCGCCAAAGTACTGAGTGATGGATTGAACAATGCACGCTTCCTCGGTAGGTTTTAGGCAGAACTCGTCGAACGTTGTTCCGAATCCTGATGAGCGCATAGTCGTGATGTTGGATTCGACCTCAAACCACCACTTGAGTGTATCATAACTCAAAACAGGACCGTCATCGTTGACAAGGAAGATTTGCTCAGCGCGATAGAACGGACCAAAGTTTTCATCGAAAAACTGTTTCTCTTGATACGCGCTCGACGTTGGACTAACCCAGAGTCGGACTGGGTTCTGCTCGATAGTGAAATGGAACCACCCAAGGGACATGACCGCTATGAACAAGAGTGAGACTCCAATCACAAGCGCAGGAAACTGCGCGCAGAAGAGGCCGAGCGTGGTGAACTTTGCTTGCAGGTACGAGTGTAGGACGTAAGTTTTGGCGGCAGGCAGACTCTCGACAAGCTCGGATGTCTGGACGATGTCGCCTTCTTCTTCGTCTTCAGACGCGCCACCACTGCTTTCCTGCAACAGCCGGAGATTCTCAAACTTGTTGACGTTCAGACGCGAGAAGTTGATGACTGATGTATACGCGAGGATGAAGACGATGAGGAAGATGATGTAGAGCATTATCACGACAAAGGACAGACACGGAAGTGCGCCAACATGGCACAAGCTCTCGGACTCGGCGGGCGGCAATGATGGACACGCGTCGGGGCAATCGACGCAGGCGCAGCGGTACCGCTGATCTGGATCCGCGCAGCTTTTTGCGTCCATTTCCAGACGCTCGAGGTCCTCGGGCGTGTCATCCCAGGGAAAGTTGATTTGGAAAGGTGAGCCTCCGAGTAATGGCTTTTCGTCGCCGAGGAACTTGAGGAATCCCTTGAAATCCGTGGCGCCGCCGCCGATAAGATCCATGACGTATCCGTTTGTAGCAGAGAACTTTACGTCTTTGCAGGAGTTGTAGAACTTTGTAGCGGCATCGGGGGAGACATAGTACTCGAGTTCAGTGACAATTGCGTTGCCGCTGGAGCTGGTTCCGAGCTCGGTCACGTTGATGAACTGGGACTGGTTCGGGGAGCAGGTGAAGGAGCAGAAGAACTCGACAAAGTTTGCTTGGCACGCGGGGCAGGAAGAGATCATTGGGTCTGCGCGCTTGAGATTTGCTTGGAGGTTGTCAAGCTGGAAGTAGTGTTAGTGCAGAAAACGAGAGACGGGGCAGAGCAGACTGACCTGGTCGGCGTCGCAGCAGACGTTGGTCTCGGCCCAGTGCGCGCCACAGATCTCGACGAGACTCGCGCGGGTCGCGTCGTCGGGCACTTCTGCGGGGCCATTGTACGGACACGGTAGATCCGCGCCAAAGAAGCTCTTTTTTCCGCACTGGAGGGGTCAGCATTCGGGCAGCGTAGCACTGTATCGCCGGCACTCACGTTCTTGTAGATTGCGCATGTTCCCGGGGCGTGCACTTCGGTCACGGGCGCGGCGGCGACGGAGACGGCGGCGGCGAGCAGGCAGAGCAGCGCTGCAAACGCGGCGGACAGCGTCCACGCAGAGTTCCGCGGCATGAGGAAGTCGGAGGTGGAGGAAGTTGGGGGGGACAGACGGGGAGAAGACCGGGCGGGGGAAGGCGATCTCCATACATCAAGAGCAGTCGAGTCTCGCGATGCGGAGGTCGAGATGTTCACGTCATTCGCGGGGTTTGTGTTGATATAAACACTTATCGGTCTATACACAACTGACGCATGTATTATAATATAAACCATATGTACAGTACAACGAACTAAACAAAACTAATCATATAGAGCAAACAACCCCGATCTACTCGTCCTCGTCTATCTCCGACACGTCGATTTCGTCGTCCTCCTTGCGCTGCACAAACGGCCGGATCACGGTCTCAAAGTACGGCGCTTGCGACTTTGACGGGTTCTGCCGACGCACCTGCTCAAAGTAGTTCTCGTACACGTTTCCGTCCTTGCGGCCGATGGCAGAGTTGATGAAAAAATCCGACAGATTGAATGCGTCTGTGAGCGGGATCGCCTGTGGCCGGATTTTGGCGAGATACGTGTCCGTCAGCAGCTTGACCTCGTCGATCTGCGAATTGGTAAAGTACCCGCTCTGCAGAAACAGGCCGCTCTCGTTCTCGATCGACCACAGCGTGAACAGCATCGCAAGATCCGTCAGGATGGGCTTGATATCCGCGCTCGCACCGGAAATACGTGAGAAAAACATGTTCACCATGAACGCCTGGGTGTGGATCCGCGCGGCAATGAACCGCAGCTGCGACGTCGCTTCAAACGCCTGCTCGGTTGACGAGCCTGTCGTCTTGAGCGCGATAAACTGCTGCGCGGCTTTGGTCACACTCAGCGCTGCAACAGCAGACCATGCTTCTCTAAGCACCTCCTCGGTATCAAGCTGGCGCTCGCCGGCGGTCGCCTCGCTGAGCTCGTCAACCTTGTTGAGATACGCAGTCGACTCTGGCGCCGAGCCCTTCTTGTTGACGACAACCTGCAGGTACCGCTGGACCAGGTTACGGCCAGCCGACATGGTGAGAATTGAGTTGTCACCTTCCCAGGTGCACTGCACGACCCAGTCAGCATACGCCGGCCCAAAGCCGTTGTAGGCCGAGTACCCGTGGCCGCCGCAAGCCTGGCGCGTTTTATCAATGGTCTCTGCGCATGCCCACGTAGTAAACGCTTTGAGACCCGCGGAGGTGGCAAACACTTCCTTGAGTTCCTCAATGAGTAGTGCCATGCCAGCCTTGTCGGTGTGATCAACCTTGTCGAGCTTTTTGAGAAGCGAACTGTACATATCCTGCATCTGGTCCGCGGCAAACTGCATCGCAAAGGCCTGCGCAAGAAGTGGAAGAAGTCTGCGCTGGTGCAAAGCGTAGTCGAGAAGCTTATTCTCCAGTCCTCCCTTTGTGGATGTGAACTGGCGACGGACAGCTGCGTAGCGGATCGCGATAGTGACGAACCGCTTAGACATTTGCGCAGAGTCAGCCGACATCGAGACACGGCCGCCAATAAGCGCACCATACGTAAGCTGTTCAAGAGGCGGCTGGGTGACCTTGCCGGACCGGTCGACTTTGCAGTGGCGCATAAGCATGTACCGCCGCGGGATCCGCACGTTTGTGAACTGGACCCAGCCGTTGTCGATGCCGTCGCGACCCATTTTCTTGCCAATGTCGCCAATGGTGATGCCGGGTTTCAGGTCGTACGATTCCGTGTCCCGAAGAGGCACGACAAATGACTTGACGCCGTAGTCCTTCCCGCGGACGATGAGGCGCGCAAAGCAGACGGTGTGGGTTGCAGTGTGTGCCGCGCCTCCGATCCACCACTTTGTCGCTGCGAGATGGGGCGTGTGGATGATGAATTCGTCGGTTGATTCGTCGAACGTCGCTGTGGTTTCGAGTCCTGCGACGTTGGAGCCGTGGCCAAGCTCGGTCATGCAAAAGCAGCCGATGAGACCGCGGAGGTTGGCGGAGCCTTGGGAGACCCAGTATGAGAACTGGGACGGCGTGGCTGATCCGCGGATGGCGCCGAAAAAGAGACCGTAGTGGACACCAGTGCGGGTAAGAAGACCCATGTCGACAATGCCGATGAGAGAGAATCGGGTGCGGACGGCCTCCTCGGGCTCGGAGATGACGTATGGAACGAGATGGGTGATGCGCTGCATTGTGCGTTCGCGGAGCTGGTCCTTTGTGAGGTCGTAGAAGTCGACGTTTGCGAAGATTGGATCGCGCTCGACTTCAAGCATGACGCGCTCACGGAACGCAGTCGCGTCGGGGCCGCCGTCGAGAAAGTACGTGAGCTCGCGGACGGGGAACGAGGCGCCGGCGCGCTCGGCGGCCATGGCGGCGACGGGGTTGCCGAGGCCGAGGATGGAGTTGTCGGGAGGCGTCTGGGCGGAGATCTGGTGCGCGATGAGACGCGCGCGGGCTGCTGAGTCTGTCATGGCGAGTGTGAGGGAAAGAGGTGGTGAAGAGCGGAAGTCGAGGAAAGGAGAAGGGCGGAGGAGGGGGAATCCGGGGAATATCAAGGTCGTGGTGGTGAGAGGGGTCCTCCCGTGCGGCGCGGGTGAGCCTCGGCTCGGCTCGGTCTGTGCGACCCAGTGTGCGACCTCACACACACACCGCGCCACGTGCAGTGTGTAGTCTGGACTGAACCACCGCCGAGACAGTTGTGAGTTCCTCCGTCCGACTCTCCTTTTTTCACTCCTTCTGTCGCCGCGGATCTACAGCCTTGTCTCTCTCCGTCAGGGCGGGAATCTGCCGCTACAGCCGCGCCGTTGATCGTGCGGCTCGTCGTGTCATGGTAAACAAACTGCTGCTATATGTTATCGATTACATACGACCAACACTCCCTCGTCTCATACATATCACTGGTGCTGCGCAGCCTGCGCAGCCTGCGCAGCCCGCTCAGCAGCGTACTGCCGCTCCTGCTCGCCAAAGCCCTGGCGCTCGTAGAACGTTTCCCACAGCTCGATCGCCTCCTTTTGCGACTCGACCGCGCTCTCGAGATACGTCTCGACCGCTGCTCTGAAGTCGTCGACCTTCTCCGTCTGGAACTTTTCAAACTCAAGCTTGATCGTCTTGCAGATCTCGTTGTACGCAACACGCAGCCCAAACACCCGCCGCTCCATCTCCGACACCTCCTCCTGCATCACCGCAAGGCGCTCGACCGGAGTCTTCCCCGTCCGCTCCGCTCGCGCAAGATACTGCTGCTTCTTCTGCAGCTCGCTCTCCGACGTCGTCCACGACACGTACGCCTTCTGCCGCTGCGTGAACACCGTCTTGATCGACTCCACAAGGCGCACGTACTCGTCAATCGTATCTCCCAGCGTCAGCATATCCTGCAGTCCCTGCCGCTCATGCAGATCCCGAATCCGCTGCTCCACCTCCGCGAGCCCCGAAAGCGCAACAGCAAGCGGCCGCGACAACTCCACATCCCCCAACATGCTCAACGCAACCGCAAACTCGTTCGTCGTATCCGCAAGCTCCTTGCGCTGCACAATCACCACGTCCAGCGCCCTCGCAAGCGCCCGCAGCTGCGACTCCAGCGCGTCAACGTACTGCTTCTTGTCGACAAACCACTCGTCCGTCTCCACAAACTTGCTGCTGAACGTCAGCGCACTGA
This sequence comes from Myxozyma udenii, assembly GCA_030705025.1. NCBI lineage: Eukaryota > Fungi > Ascomycota > Lipomycetes > Lipomycetales > Lipomycetaceae > Myxozyma > Myxozyma udenii. Next base: position 57,744 of record JANIWG010000007.1, read on the forward strand.
AAAACCCAGTGCTCCCGCTTCCGCTTCCATCCGCATCCGCGCCATTCTTTCCCCGCGTCTTGATATCCGTGCTCAACGTGTCGCTTTCCAAAAACATCTTCAACGCAACATCATGCTGCAGCTGCGGATGCGACGCAACTTTATTCAGCATCCTCTCCAGCGCCGCCCGCCGTCCTTCCACGAAACTCTCGTCAAACCGCCCAACGCTCTGCTTCTCCGGCGGCGCAGGCACAATCACTCCAGGATTGTTGTTATTCAACTCGTGGTACAACCACCTGAAATCCCGGTACCGTCTCGTAACCTGGAACTCACTCTGTCGATACGCCTTCGACGTCGTCCGCGTATGCACATTATACACCGTATGCGCAGACGTCAGTTCTCCAACCTTGATCGGATCCCCCACATTAATCTCAAACACCGGTTTCGCAGCCTGCTCCAACGGCACATGTCTCGTCGACCCAGCAGGCACACTCTCCGCATACTCCGTCGTCGCCAGCACCGGCGCGTATCTCAACGACGGATCCGACGCAACCGCCGCCGCCACCGCTGCCGCTTCCGCCGCAGATCTCAATCCCCGCTCGTTCCTCAACTCATCCGGCAACCCCATGATCTCGCGCTCTCCCGCATACCGTTCCGCGCCAACTCCCTCGCCAAGCTGCTTCTTCTTGCCGTCTTCCTCCGTCGGCGTGGGATCCTCAATCGGGCCCAACGGATTCTGCGTCGCGTCAATCACAGACGCCTCAAGCACCGTACTCTGCCCGCCGCTGAAGTCGTCCCCGGGCGCAACCGCGTCCGCGAATCCTCCACCGTCGCCCGTCAGCTGCGGCACAATCACGGTTCCTTTCCGCGATCGCGCCATCCGCTGCGCTCGTGCTTTGGCGGCCGCACTCGACCCGGTCACGTATCCACCTTCCACGTCACCGTGCTCAGTCCCCGCGGCCCCGTCTGCAGCACGCGTAAGCTCGTCAACAGGATTCACCTTCTTCGGCTCATCATCATCATCATCATCATCCTCCTCCTCCTCCGCTTCCGCATCCGCAATCGCCACGTGTGAAACTTGCTCCTCGATCCCCGTCTCCGCATCAGCTGCATCGAGTCAGCATTCATCCACTCAACTCCACGTATACCGTGGAACTCACCACTCAACTCGGGCGACACCGCTTCCGGAGACGACACCGCCGGCGCGACTTCAGCTCGCGGCGTCGCGACATCGTCCCACTGGGACCCGCCAAGATCGTCATCCATTGTATTCAGACGTTCTATTTCTCTGTTCGATTGCACACACACGCGCGCTCTCTATCTCGCTTATCGACAGGACGCGTGGCTGTTGGCGAAGAACGTGAGGCCGTGAGGAACGCCCGACGGGGCATCGGCCGTCTGCGCTGCGCATCGTCAGTGCTGACACCACAACACCCATCTCGATCGGTCTCAACTCATTTGCATTTGCACTAGAATTACATACACACTTAAGTTACGCATCAACACATCTGAATCACAAACAAACAAACGAAACATAACAAAACATAACAAAACACCTCATCCATCACTCTTTACACTTCACATACAAATCAACGCTCTTTCTCTTCACGCCTCTTCACGCCTCTTCCCCACCCGCCTTCTCCGCATCCTCCTCTTCCTCCCCGCCTGCTCCGCCCTCCGTCTCCTCCTCTTCTCCATTACTCTCCAACTTATCAAGACAATCAATCGTCGCTCCAGACTTGCTATACGGCTTCAGCGAGTGCCGTACAAACAAATCCTCCGTATCCTGCTCAAAAAATAACTTGTACGTGTTCATGCACAACCGCACTCGCAGCTTGCTTCGCGAAAACGTACTCGGCGCACCAGGCGTGCTCGATCCTTCCTCTCCGTCCTCATCTTCACCCGCATCCGCATCCTCGGAAGGCAAATTCCGTCGCAAAAACGGAACCACAATCTTCTCCTGCGGCACGCCTTCCGTAGGCGCAGACATCACGTACGACGTTAAATAGTACTTCCACTTCTCATCGCGCGACGCAGCGTCGTTCAACGTCAAATCGTCGTGCGAGATCAACTGAATCGCCATCGTCTGTGTCGCTGCGTTCCACTCCAGCCGGTAAATATTCTCGTCCTGCCCAAGCACGTTCTCAACTTGTAACCTGTACATAATCTGCTCTCTGAGCGTCGTCTTTGGCTGAGTGCGATCGTGGTCAAAAAACAGCACAATCTCAGAACATTTCTGGTCAGAGATAATCGTGTGCGCATACTTTGCAATCGCCTGAACAACCTTGTCAACAGTGTACATCTTGAACGCACGGTTCCGGTACGCCTGCCGCAGCGACTCCTCAAACAACTGATGCTCAAGATCACCTTCGATCACGCGCTCGCACATATCAAGCAACTGCCCGTAGCAGTCTTCCGCTTGAAATCCAAGTCCCATCTCCTGCATCTTGTTCGACCAAATATGAAGATCCTTTGCAAACTGCACAGGCTTGCGCGACCCAATATCGGCAGAAACCTCTGCTTCCAGCGCCTTCACCTCCTCCAGACGCCGATACAGCACCTCAAACAGCCTGAAAAAGCAGTAAATCGTAGCGTTGCCAAACAAATTGAACTTTGTCCGTCTATCCTCTGCAATCGACGAGTCATCCGCATGCCCGTTCGAGATCGCAATAGTACCATCCTTGTTTGTCACATGCGAAATCCACACCTCGCCTGCCTTCTCAACTGCTTCAGATAATTGCGGCTCCTCCGGCGCTTTCGACGCCGCCTCACCCGGCGCAGGCGTGCTCGAGTCAGACATGTCCGGCGTGTTCTCCCGGCTCGCACTCCCCTTCTCTCGTCGATTGGTCCTACTCTTACTACTCGCCTTCTTTAACACGTCTCGTAATAAGTCGCCGTCGCGTCCGGGCTTGAACGACCGTCGGCTGTTCGCAGCAGGCGATGTCGCTGCAGCGTTGCTGTTACTGTTGCTCACCGGCTCCGACGCATTATCCTCTGACTCTGAGTTCTCCTCGGATTCCGGCGTGAACCCGAAAAACAACGGAACAAAAGACTTGATGAATCCGTCCATTTTCTCACGATCATTCGATGAAAAAGTCGTCGAGTGCTCCAGATGGCAGTTCAACAAACGGATTACATCGTTGATAATCGATACATTCTCAAACGAGTACTTCAGTTGATACCGCGGTGTAGGCGTCAGCATGTTCAAGCGTTTGTTAAGCTGCTCTTTCTTGACAGTATCGATCTCGTTCACAAGGAACTTGGTCGTCATCGTCTTCTTGTCGGCTTGCTTGAATGTCAAACCTTGGTGATCCAGAGACTTGTAAAACACGCGAGCCTCCGTCTCACGCCACACCTTGTTCCACTCACGCTGCGCACGCTTCCATTCCTCATCCTTCTGCTTCAGTCTCTTAAGCACGATCGGCACCGCAACTGCAGGATTCTCATGAAGCGCGTCAATAACCTCCTGTCCGCGCTCACGATCATACACCTTCTTGATAATCCGCTGGTAAATCGACTTGGACGAGTGTCCAAGACCAGGCGCAAGCTTGAAAACAGCCTTCTCCTCCGCAGTCATGTTCGCGATCCGATTCGCAATGGGCTCAAGAATTTGAATCGTCCGTAAATTGGCCTCCACGTTATGATCGTACTCGTGGCGCTCCTCTTCAATCCGATGCAGCATCTCCTCAAACTGGTTCTTACGGTGCGCAACAAACCCAGAGTCCTCAGACGCCCACGTAGGGTGACTGACCCACTCATCGTTCAAAACCTCCCAGCACATCTCATCGCGACCTGAACACGGCTGATGTGTCTCGGACTTTGGCAGTAAACGGTAGCTCGGTCCGTGCGACTTGCACAGCGAAAGCTCAAGCTGATGCTTTTTGTATGTGATGTTTTCTATCGACAGTGTGCCTCCTTCGTAATTCACACATCGCTTGAACCATTCAATCAAATCCTTGTTACCACCAATAAACGCCTCTGCCCGCTCCACTAGCAGGTTCTTATCAATGATCTCTTGCGAAAAAAGATTCAACAGCTTGAGAAACTCGTTGTATGTCTGCTTGTTGCCGATATACTTCTTTACCCGATCAAAAAACGCCAACTCGTCTGCGGTTGGACCGGGCTTGGCAGGCGGTGCAAGAGGCTCCGGTACCATAGGAGTGAGTGTGGGGCTCATCGCATACGGATCAGCCTGTTTCGAGGATAGTTTCATCTTTTTGTTGCTGCCACCAGCGCCACCGCGCATGCTCGACATCGCAGCAGGAGTGTCGACCGACATCTGACCGCTAACAGGCATTCCCATTCCCATCGCACCCATCGCTGCACCAGCAACGCTGGCAATACCTTGGTCTGAAGCGGAGCTGGCAGCTCGGCGCTTCTTCTCCTTCGCGGGTAACGCAGGAGGCGGGAAGTTACCCACCGGAGGTAATCGAGCAGCCGCAGGAGCGTTGTAAGTAGGCATATCGGGCGAGCGCTGATGAGCGGCTTCGGGAAGAAACTGCTTAAAGTCGTCGAGAAGATCCGGAGCATCCTTGAACAAGAGTGTTACCTGAGCGTACACATCAGCTATTGGCTTCTGCTCGCGCTGGTACGTCTGGAGTATCTCCAAAAAGTTCTTGTAAATATCCGGCTGCGACGCAAAGCGGTTCTAATCTGTTAGTAAAGTGAAACTCAACACTCCAGGAAATTACACACCTTGATTTTGTTCACGTAGCTAATGGCATGATTGAACTCGACGGGACCGCCTCCGCGCTTCTGGTCGGCAGCTTGCTGCGCAGCCTGCGCAGCCTGCTGGGCCTGCAAAGTCTGCTGTTGAGCCTGAGCAGCACCCTGCTGAGCGAGAGCTGGCTGAGCTTGATTAAGAGGCTGAGTGGGCGGTGCTTGAGCTCTGTTGCCGACGGCTGGAGCAGCGGATGCAGCGTTGAGCATCTGGCGCATCGCCGGCGTGGGCGCGTTCGCTCCGTTCTGACCACTGTAGCCGTATTGGTCTTCACCCCAGTGACGAGGAGGCTGCTCGTACGAGCTGCCGGTGTCGATGCGAGTGGTGGTGCCCATTGGAGTGGTGACACGAATCGGGTTGGGATCGAGGGGATCGGTCGAGCACTCGATGCGGTAACCGGGGGGAAGGAACGTGTTGAAACCTTGAATAAGATTTGGATGGCCTCTGAATAAGTTGGAAACGCGATCGATGACGCCGGGAGTATCAATACTGTAAGTTTCTGTTAGCATGGGTCGTCTCGTCAGTAAAGTGGAAAGTCTTTTCTATTCAGTACCTCTGGCTCTTGAAATCCTTCATTATATCAAGAAATCTATTGTAGACGTCGGGCTTGTTCTGGAACTGTACTTTGACCTGATCGAGGTACGAAAGCGCATCCTTGACATTGAGCGGCCGGTACGCGGCAATCTGAGACGCCGCTGCGGACGCACCGGGCGGGACACCCGAGAGACCTTGAACGACCGCGGCCGCGCCAGGCGTAGCTACACCAGGGGTCGACACACCCTGCTGAGCAGACTGCTGGGAGTGAGCCATCTGAGGATGCTGGGATAGCGGAGAGGTAGGGCCGATGCGCTGCTGTGGGGGCTGTTGCTGCTGCTGCTGAGGCGGTGCGGCTCCGGGAGGAGGAAGACCGGACTGGGTACGCGGCGGGCCGACGACGGCAGCAGAGGGCGCAGGAGGAGATCCAGCCTGCTGTTGCTGTTGCTGCTGTTGCTGTTGCGGGTGCGAGGCACCAAGCCCCGGGAGACCGGGCTGGGTCATGGTGGGTGATCGGCTGGGGCCCGAGGAGGTGTTCATACTGGGGAGGGAGTAGCTGTGCTGGCCGGATCCACCGAGTCCGGCAAGGGAAGGCAGCGGATAGTAGCCTTGGTTACCTGTAGAGTGAAAGTGAGCAAAATGATCGGCTGAACGAGAAAAAGCAAGAGTGAGATGGCTTTACTAACCGTTGGGGTTGAGGGCGGATGGCGGGGGAAGCACGGGGAGCTCTTGTTGCTGGGAGCTGTTGTACCGGCAGTGGTTAGCACAGAGGACGGTGCGGATGCGCAGCGTAGTAGAGCAGAACGCGGCGATCAAAAAAACAACGTACCCAAAAGACTGACGCGCACGAGACGGCTGGGGAAGTGGAAGCGACTGGCCGTTTTCCTGGGCGCCGGCGGGGCGATGCCGCTGTTCCTGGCTGCTGCTGGAGCTGCTCATGGATGCTGAGAGGCGCGGCAGGCGCGTCGGGGAGCGAGGGAGTAGCGCGAAGAGGAGGAAAAGAAGAAGAACGCGTAAACGTAAACAAACAAAGCAGACGCGAGAACAGCGACGGATGCGGGAAGGCGGAGGAAGGGGGAAGGCGAGGAAGAGATGGACTGACGATGTGCGAGACAGAGGAAAGCGAAGGGCGACCGACGCGGACGACGCGGGGCTGCGACGGCAATCCGACAGCGCTCGCCTTTTTCTCGCGTGCGGCGCAGGCAACGCCCGTACCCTGATTTGCACCGCACGTGACGTGCAAGCCGCACGCACGCGCACAAGTCGCCATGGCAACGCCGCCGTCGCGACCACCCCGTCGGCTGGCCGGGGTCACCTCAAGAAGCCTTGAATACAGCCTGTCTGTGCTATCTAGTACTTGAGCAATCATAAATGCTACTTGAATGCTATTTAGTATCGTCAAAAACGCCAGTTATCACGCATGTCGCACTTCAATATCTTCTCCCGTTCCGGCCGCTCCAAAACACGGGTAAGGGCGCGCCGCATGTCAACAAACCGTCGAGCCTCTCGCCCGCTCGTCAAAAAATATATGTGTGACTATATAGCTGTATACAAATGCACGCGCGACCATTTGGGCGGGCGTATACACGCGTTTTCTTTCTATTTTGACCTTTTTGCTAATCATTTGCGTTTTTCTTCTGCTCGTGCTGAATTCTGCATCGCGCGCTACGCTCGATACACTACACCTTCTCGCCGTACAATGTCCGCAGCGGTCAGTCGCATGCCCCCCGTGCATGCTGAGAACCTAGTCGGCCCGGCATTAGAAGCAATTCCATCTGTGACATCCAAACTTGCTCAAGCAAACGCAGACGGATTTGCTGCTCCAGATCCACAGCCTGCCGCGGTCAAAGCGGTCAAGAAGGAGAAACCGTCTGCACTTTGCAAAACGCCGCCGAGCTTGATTCGAAGCAAGTCTGATGGCTCGGAATTTCGTCGTGGTGCACTGCTTGGAGAGGTATGCTGTGCAACTTGACTAGTGCGTGGACTTGGACTGACTTGATAGGGTGGATTTGCGCGGTGCTTTGAAGTTCATGATGAGCATGGCAATGTTTACGCCGCAAAGACGATAGCAAAGTCAACTCTGACGTCGGTCAAGACGCGAACAAAGGTATGTGAGTCGCTTCAAACTTGAGCTGCCGCTAACATACAAGCTTCTCGGAGAAATCAAAGTACACCAAAGCATGGATCATCCCAACATTGTCAAGTTCGTTGAGTGCTTCGAAGACGATGTTAACGTGTATATGCTTCTCGAAGTCTGCTCAAACAAAACGCTTATGGACATGCACCGTCACCGCAAGCGTTTTACGGAGCCAGAGGCTAGATATTTCATGATTCAGATCCTCGGTGCGGTAAAGTACATGCACAGTCGGCGAGTCATACATCGTGACCTCAAGCTCGGGAATATTTTTCTTGACGAGAATATGAACGTCAAAATCGGTGACTTTGGCTTGGCTGCACTGCTGCTGTCCGACTCAGACCGCAAAAAGACGGTATGTGGAACACCAAACTACATTGCGCCAGAAGTGCTTTTTGGAAAAGACGACGGTCATAGTTTCGAAGTCGACCTCTGGTCGGTTGGTGTGATAATGTACGCCATGTTGTGCGGAAAGCCACCGTTCCAGTCCAAAGTAATCAGCGACATCTACAAGCGGATCAAAATTAACGACTATTCATTTCCTGAAGAAGTGTCACTGTCAAACGAGGCGCGCGATCTGATCCAATCGCTGCTCAGCAGAGATCCCGCCGCGCGGCCATCGCTAGATCAGATTGTCGAGCATCCATTCTTTGACGGCGATACACCACCGTATCTCACAGAAAGCTGCAAAGAAGGCATTCCAAGATGGCGCAATTTGACACGCTCAGCATCTCGTCGCAATTTTCTCAATCTTGCCGCAAAGTCAGGAATCGGTCCAGGCTCTGGCAACGGCGCCAAAGTTGCTAAGGGAGCAGGAAATCCAGTTTCAGTCATCACAGTCGAGCCATCATTACCCCCATTACCTCCATCACCAGCGGCACGCAAGATTCTACCAAGCAGTTTGTCACCACAGTTACCAGCAACGTCGAAACTGCGACAAGCGGTCTCTGCGGCCGCAACGGGCGATAGTGCGCCAATGTGCTTGTCGCATGGAAATGTGGCGCGGTTCACGCGGTCAGCTGCAGCAAAGCAGTACGAGCAGCGAGCCGTACCAATTATAGTCACCACAGAAGCTTCCAAACCGCGCGCGCGACCACTGACCGACCTTCCGATTAACAAACCAACAGCATCACCAACCTCCGCTGCAGCAATTGCAGTTTCCGGAGCCGTCACTCGTGCCGCGTCAATACTGGGTAAAGCACGGAGACTAGGAACTGATGGACCCGACGCTCAATTGCCAAAGAAAGCGGTCAAGTCCGCAAGTGGCACCACAGCAAGTGTGCCACCTCTTCCGCGCCCGAGCGCGACGACGCGAGCACGGAGTATCGCAAATGCGCTGAGGTCGAGCACGGCTGCTGCACTGACTAGTGACAGACATAAGACTGCAATCGAAGCGCTTGGCGATACAATTGAAATTATATCAAACGCTCTGTCGAACAAAAATGTCACCATTTCGGGCTCTACTACTTGCCGGCAGTGCTATCGCAGTCAAGTGGATCCTTGGCAGCGACTGTATGTCACCAAGTGGGTTGATTACACAAACAAGTATGGACTCGGGTATCAGCTGTGTGACGGTAGTTCCGCTGTATACTTTAACGACTCTACTTCGCTCATCGTTGACTCGAAGGTTGAGCACGCAGAATACTTACAGTCACGATCAAGCAACCGAAATATTGAGCGAACACGGTACAAAGCAAACGCAGTACCAGATGATCTTCAAAAGAAAATGTACCTGGTTCGTCATTTCAGAGAGTACATGACCGACAACCTCACGGTTCCCGACGATCCAAACAGCGAGCGCTCTGCGATTTGCCGGTGTGGTCGGCGGCGGAGCTTGGATACTTGGTCATCAGACGGATTAGTGTATGTAACTGAGTTTGCACGAACAAAGCAGGCAGTGATGTTTCGTCTTGCTAGCGGTGTTTTCCAGTTCAACTTTGTGGATCATTATAAGCTTGTTCTGTTTGACAACGGGTGCTCGGTGAAACTAATTCGACCAGACAGACAATCGACCGAGGTCGGAATCAGAACCGCGCTTGCATCAACAGACGAGCATCAGGTTCGCGACCGGCTTGAATATGTAAAGAACACGCTTATGGATATGTGGACTCGTGAGCAGGGAGCAGATATTCGCATGACGGATGCATGATGTGATCTGATGTGACACGAGTTTTTTTTTAAAAGAAATAGCAGCATATAATTACTAAATTGTGAGGAAGGAAAGGAGGAAGAGGGGTTGAAGGCAGCAGGGGAGACAATTGCATTTCCTGAGTCCAGGAGGACTTGAGCGAACTTTTTTTTTTTTGTTAAATATGGTACGCGTGTGGGTGTGTGGCATTATAAGTGTACTCTTTGAGCATCTCTAGAATTAATTATACACAAAAACACATTCTCGCGCAAGTTTCTTTCGACATATCACGACGACGCCATCGCAATCTTTTCAGCCTGTTCAAACGACTCGAGCGCAGCTCCGTAACGCTCCCACACGCCCTTTCTATACCCAACATCTACTTTTTTAATCATCGTCTCTTCATCCCATCTCTTATCCAAAAAATCCTCAAAACTCTCAAAACTTCCAGGCGACGAGTCCGAAGATTTCTCAATCTCTCGTCTGACTGCCCATAACGCCTTATACGCTGATCCCAACGCACACGCGTTACTCAGTTCAAGACGATACACACCATCAGATGGACCTAGTACTTCGCCTGTTACTTTGCAAATAGCGGCGTTTTTACTGCCGCCACCGACAACGTAAACACGACGTGGTTGGCCTGTTTCAGAGAGAAGTGGGCCGGCACGAAGACGCATGGAGAGGTTTTGTGATTCCAAAATCGCACGAGCATCAGTGTCGGCTGCGGTGGAGTCTGTGAGTAATTTTGGCTTGCCGCCCGAGGCTGCTGCTTCGAAACGCCATGTTCCAGCTTGACAATCTGGAACGATTTCAGCGAGTGGGAAGTAGATTCCTAGGCGCATTAGATCTTCGTCATCTGAACACAGTGGTGGTGTGGATAGTGCGAGCTCGTTAAACTTGGACCAGGGATCGGAGCCCGCTGTTGAAACCACACCGTGCGCGGAATTCACTTGGTCTCGAATCTTCTCGCGTGCAAGAGCACCATTGCAGTAGCACAGCATACCCATGTAAAGACCGTGTGTTGTAGGATGAGCAAACATGTGATACGAAGGTGAGGTTTTGTACACGGGAGTGGAGACAAGAAGGGTAGTTGAAGTTCCCAGCGAGACAATGACGTCGAGCGGCCGAAGTGGAAGCGCAAGAATAGTGGATGGGTTATCGCCAGTGATGGGAGTTACCGCACAATCAGGAGAAAACCCGTATCGCTTGACATAGTAGTCGCTAATTGGGCCGAGGATTTTACCGCCGTCGGGTTCGACGTCACCAAGTTTGCGGAGAAGGTCAGCGGTGGCGGCGGGGTCACCTTGTGGCGCGTCGCTAGCGACGAGAGAGACGATTTGCTCGTCCCATTTGCTGTTTGGAATGTCCCAAAGATTCATACCGCACACATCGCTTACATCGAGCGGAGCAATGGCGCCGAGAAGAAGTGAGGCGAAGAAGCTTGAGACGAGCGAGATTCTGTGAGTTTTGGCGTAGCGGTCGGGGTGCCGTCGTCGTACGCGTAGGATCTGGGGGCCGGTGAATCTGTGATGGGTTTTGGAGCCAGTGATGTGTGCGAACGCGTCTGCGCCGCCGGGAATATGTGCTTCGAGAAAGTCGCACTCGGCGGCAGTACTGTGGTCTTGCCAGTTTGGACTCATGTCGTGAGCGAAGGCGGCTTTGCCGAGTTGGGACTCGAGAGGTTTGGAGGAATCGAGAGACGCGAGGATTACTTCGGCCTTGTCGGACCAAAAAACGGAGCCGTGCTGTTGTCCTGCGCCCGAGATGGCTTTGACGCGAGAAAAGTCAAAGTTTGCAGCTTGCATTTTGCCGAGAAGGATATCGAGAGCTTTGATCCACATTGTGACGGGGGCATAGACTTCTTTGAGTTCTGGGTTGGTGTAGACACCTTTGCGGGTGTTGTATTCGGGGGTGTCGACATCGAACTCGACGTTAGCTTCGAGCACGGGCTCGAGGTTCGCGTCGATAGCGATGACTTTGATCTGCTGGGTTGAGAGGTCAAAGCCCTGAGTTGTTAGAATGAGGAGATTGCGCAGAGTGGGGAGGCGGTGTGAGGGTGCTTACCAGGAACAGATCGGAGTCAGACATGGTGAATGAGAAAGAGTATCAGTTTGTCTTTTTGGGATCAAGCCAGGTGAGGGGATGGCGGTTGTAGAAGGGCCAGGGGGGCACGACGAGGACGAAGCCGAAGGCGAAGAGGGCGGAGCAGATGTAGACAGTGAGAGCGAGATCGCCGGCGATGAGTCCGACGAGGAATGCGATGAGCTGGAGGCAGGAGGGGGGCAGTTAGGACGAGAAGAGGAAGAAAGGAAGAGAGCGCGCGCGGGAGAGACATACGGCAGAGAGGGAGACGACGTAGAGGGTGATTGTTTCTGCGAGACGCTGACCGACGAGATCCTGGATGGCACGTAAGCAGAGAGTCAGTGAAAGAATACAGCAAATCGTACAATCTGGCCGTCGACGAGGGATGACACGAGGGACGACATGGAGATGGGGGGGGGAGTGTGCTTTGTTTATATATACACGGCGGTGGAGGGTGAACAAACACTCCAGCGGGGGGTTACGTGACTGAACGGGGCGCGGGGAAGGCTTTGATGGCGGGCGCCCCCGCGGGAACCCGGCTGTTCCGGGGCGCGAACCACGGCGGAACCGCAGCGGCGAACCTGCGCTGTGCTTCGGGACATCGGCCCCACAACTCCGGCAAAACCAGACCTGCCTGGATCCTCGGGCCGGCTTCCTGACCCGGCGCTGGCCGACTTCCCTTTTAGACTTCTGGGGTCGTCGAGCAGTTTCTGCATCTTCGTGTGTGTACATACAACACAGGAAGGATTGTTACGCTCGCCTCGGAATCAGACTGATCTGCAGCGCATCATTCCCAGAGACAGTATACGGGACGGATCTAGCTGGTTACGTAGTTATAACCATCGTGCACTCACTCCGCCGGCTCTACTTCGTCCACGCCACAGCTTCCGCCGGCAGAATTCCCCTATCTGCCTAAATATGAACGGCGTGTACTCACGTACATTATTTACGTGTACGTCTCCCGAACTTCTACAACTCAACTAATCATTGATATCATTTATTATATCCCATGAATACTAATAATATAGACAAACTGCACTCTTGCTAACGAACGCCTTTTTTTTTTTATCTCCTTAGTCAACCTCCTCCATAGCAGACTCCACCGGAGCATCCTCCGTAACCTCCTCAACCGCCGGCGCCGGCTCCTCAGCCTCGGTCTCGTCAATGTTCAGACCAAGCGAGATCAACCGGTTGATGCGGCTGGCAAACGAGTTGGGCTCCTCGAGCGAGAAGCCAGACGTCAGCAGAGCAGTCTCGTACAGCAGAGTCGTAAGATCCCGCACAGTGCGGTCGTTCACGCCGTCCGCCTCGACCTTCTTCTTCAGCTCCTTGATGATCGGAGATTTGGGCGAAATCTCAAACGTCTTCTTCGACGACATGTACGACGACATGCTAGTGTCACGCAGCGCCTGCGCCTTCATGATACGCTCCATGTTGGCAGACCAGCCAAACTGGCCAGTGCGGATAGCAGCCGGAGCGTCCACAAGCTTGTGCGAAACGACAACCTTCTCGACCTTCTCGCCGAGAATCTCCTTTAGGCTGGTCGCGAGCGACTCGTACTCCTTCTCCTCAGCCTCGCGCTGTGCCTTCTCCTCCTCGGTCTCCTCAAGCTCGTAGTCCTTGGTAATGTCCACAAGGGTCTTGCCTTCAAACTCCTTGAGCTGGGTCATGGCGTACTCGTCAATGGGGTCAACCATAAACAGAACCTCGAAGTTTTTGGCCTTGAGCGCGTCAAGGAACGGCGACTTCTCGACAGCCTTCAGGCTCTCGCCGGTAATGTAGTAAATGTTCTTCTGGTGCTCGGCCATGCGGGTGACGTAGTCCGAAAGCGAAGTCATCTCGTCCATCGACTTGGTCGAGTTGAAGCGGAGAAGCTTGGCAAGCGCAGCGCGGTTCTGCGAGTCCTCGTGGATGCCGAGCTTGATGTTCTTCGAGAACGCAGTGTAGAACTTGTCAAACTGCTCACGGTCCTCAGCAATCTCGTTGAACATCTCGAGGGTCTTCTTCACAATGTTCTTGCGGATGACCTTGAGAATCTTGTTCTGCTGCAGAAGCTCACGCGACAGGTTGAGAGGAAGATCCTCAGAGTCGACAACGCCCTTGACGAAGCTCAACCACTCGGGGATGATCTCCTCGCAGTCATCGGTGATGAAGACACGGCGGACGTAGAGCTTGATGTTGTTCTTCTTCTTCTTCGACTCAAACAGGTCGAAGGGAGCGCGGCGAGGCACAAAGAGAATAGCGCGGAACTCGAGCTGACCCTCAACCGAGAAGTGCTTGACGGCAAGGTGGTCCTCCCAGTCGTTGGAGATGGACTTGTAGAAAGCGGCGTACTCCTCGTTGGTGATATCGGCAGGGTTGCGGGTCCACAGGGGCTTGGTCTTGTTGAGCTCCTCGTTCTCGGTGACGGTCTCCTTGATTTTCTTGGTCTTCTTCTTGTCCTCGTCCTCTTCGTCGTCGACCTCCTCGATCTTGGGCTTCTTGTCGTCGTCGACCTTCTCCTCGTCCTCCTCGTCCTCGGGGACGTCCTTCTCGACCTCCTTGGTGACAACAAGCTGGATGGGGTAGGCAACAAACTCGGAGTGGCGCTTGACAATGTCCTTGATGCGCTTCTCCTCGAGGTACTCCTTCTGGTCCTCCTTGATGAAGAGACGGATGATGGTACCGCGCGAGATACGCTCGTTCTCGGTGTCGAGGGTGATGGTGAAGCGGCCGCCGGCGGAGGACTCCCAGATGTACTGCTCGTCGTCGTTGTGCTTGGAGATGACTTGGACGCGGTCGGCGACAAGGAAAAGAGAGTAGAAACCAACACCGAACTGGCCGATCATGGAGACGTCGGCACCGGCGGAGAGAGCCTCCATGAAGGCCTTGGTGCCGGACTTGGCGATGGTTCCGAGGTTGTTGACGAGATCGGCCTTGGTCATACCGATACCGGTGTCGCGGATCTCGAGGATGTTCTGCTCGGGCTTGGGGGTGATGCGGATGTACAGATCAGGCTCGGACTCGAGCTTGGAGGGGTCGGAAAGGGCCTCGTAGCGGATCTTGTCGAGGGCATCGGAGCAGTTGGAGATGAGCTCGCGGAGGAAGATTTCCTTGTTGGAGTAGACGGTGTTGATGATGAGACTCATCAGCTGAGAGATCTCAGCCTGGAACTCTAGAGGGGAAAGTGGTTAGTAACCTCATACTACTGTATTGGACCCGATCGGATCTGTCGGCAGACTGGAAGGACGGGAAGCGGGAGAAGACGTACCAAATGACTCTGACTCGGCCATTGTGAAGTGTGAGCTTGCGATAAACAGCGATGATCAAAGCAAGTGGGTGGTGATGTGTGGGAATAGACAAAAAAAGTCGGTGGAGGTCGAAGGGGGAGAAGAAAGACGAGGAGGACCCGGGGATTCTTTTTTATGCGCGGGTGTTGCTTCTTCTGCGGCCTTCCATCGCACGCGAGCCGCACACGAGCCGCACGTGAGCCGCACGCGCGGGGGTTTCGAGCGGCTTCCGCAGAGTTCGAGCGCCGCGCGGAACAACACCGCCCTATCAAAGCCCTATTAGCTCCGTGAGCCGCAGAGAATGCGGCGCGTCTGTCCCGTCTGTGCAACGCCAGGATTTCAATTTCTCCAAAGTCGTCGCTGAGATCGAGATCGAGATCGTCACCATCGTGGGCTTTCTTTCGATCGGACTCCGCGCGTCCGACAGCCTTGATGTCGTTTGTGGCGGCGCTGTGCGCGCGACTGCGACAGCCGATGACATGTGCGGTGCTGCGTGCGACTCGGTCGGCGACACGCGCGACTCCGGCCGCGACACAGGCCGCAACACCGGCCGCAACACCGGCCGCAACACCGGCCCCGCAGCAGGCACTCGCCGCGCGCTTCAAAGACGTGATGGCGCTGCACGCGTCTCCGATGGCCGTCATCTCCGCCGCGCACGACGGTGCCTCTCGTGCCGTGACCGTGTCCTCCGTCGCGTCGCTCTCCGTCTCCGCTACGGAGCGGCCCCTCATCTCCTTTAACCTCCGCGTGCCCTCCGCCGCGTCCCGCATGATCCACGCGGCCCAGCGGTTCTCGGTCAACTTCCTCTCTGGCGCGCCCGGTGCTGACGCCATTGCACACGCATTTGCCGGTGGTGCTCGGAGTGCCGTTGCGTCGGACGTCGAGATCCTCGGCGCGCACTGGTTCCCACAGTCGCCAGAGCCGTACGGTACGCCGATGCTGAACCACACGCGTGTCGTCGTGGACGAGCCCAGTGTCGCTGACGGAGCCGTCCCAGAGACGCACTTTGAGCCTATTGCGTTTGCTCGACTTGACTGCAGAGTCGTCGACTGCCTGATGGTGCGGGACCACGAGATCTGGATCGGCGAGGTCGAGCGCGTTGACGTGGCCGACCCGGACGAGCCCCAGACGCGGTCGCCCGTGATGGTTTATTTTGACCGCAAGTTTCTACGTGTCAGTCCTCCGGAAACCACAGAGCCTCCGGGAGCTCCACGGGTGCCGCCTACGCCGATTGAGCGTGCGCAGCTGCGGCACAGACGCTAATCTCGAAAGAAAAGTTCCTCTGCGCTTTAGTTTTATGTACATAGATCCCACCACTTTTTAATGAAAAGGAAGTAATCCTGTTAGTTGTAGATTGATGTGTGTATGTATGTATGTATGTATGTATGTATGTACAATTTGTAAGTGAACCGAAAAAAAAAAAAAAAAGACAATAAACCCCAATGCCCCTCCTTTCACCTGGCTTAGTACGTAGGACCCGAGTTCTTCTTTCCCTTCCGTTTCCGCTCGTACACACGCACGTTGAGCGAGTCCTTGTGCTCGAACTGGTCAAAGAGATCGTCGAGATTGGCCTGGTCAAGCGACTCCGTGCTGGCAGTGGGGACCGAGTCGTCTTCGGCGGCTTCGTCGAGCTCGGCGGGCTTCATGGCGTACTTTTCATTGAAGCGAGCAAGACGGCCGCCCTCGTCGCTCTGGACGGCAACCAAGCCCTGGACCCTGGGGTTCCAGAGCGGGTGCACGCGCTGATCGCGCAGGTAACGCCACTCGAGTCGCGGGAAGGAGGACTGGCGCGTGTAGGTCGAGCCGTCGGAGAGCTCGACGACGACGTCGAACATGTGGGGGATGCGCGGCCGGGTCTCGCCAAAGCGGTACTTGCGTTTGGGGACGTGTTTGGAGAGGGCGGAGGCGTGGCGCACGGAGACGAGCGAGGCGCTGGACGCGATGGTCGTAATGACCGACTGAGCTTGCCGCAGCGGCAGGCGTGATGAGAGAAACTGCATTGCGTGCAGGGCTGGTCGTGATGGAGGCGTAGACAGTCGCGTCGCGATAACTTGTATTCGACGTGATATTTTTTCCCCGAAGGTGCGGGCGCGGCAGCCCTTTCCCTCTACAGCTTCCCATGTGCTGGGCATCCCAGGCTTCCCAGGCTTCCCAGGCTTCCCGGTCAACTACAGTACAATACAACAAGACGAGCGGAAGACAGAGACATGTTGGTCGACGAGCAGTCTATCACGCTACACGATACACGCGGATCTCGCAATCCGGTCGTCCTCGTAGACAGACAGAGAGCTCCGTCCATGTCGCCCGTCTTTCGACCTCGGTCGAGCGAGTTGTCCAGCTAAACGTAAGGCAGACCTCGAGCCGCGTATTTGACGGCGCCGTGCTGCATCTGTCGATCTCGACGATTCGACGCTTTTGCGCCAGGGTCTTTTGCGATGAGGCGGGTGCTTGGCCAGGACTAGAGTTGGAGTTGGAGTTGGAGCTGGAGCTGGAGCTGTTTAAAGCTGTATAAAGCTGTATAAAGCTGTAGAGCCCGTGTAAACAAGAGCATGGAGACTCGCCGTTACTCACGCTGTGTGCTTTCGTAAATCTCCTCGGGCGGCCGCACAGCACAACACCACCCGCTCGCTTCACCCCACGAGGCGTCCCACATTCTCTTCATCTTGCTCACTGCTCACGAGCTGCTTTTTCATTTGCAGTTCTTATAAGAGAAAGACTCCTTCTTTTCATACAGAAGGAGCACAAACACAGCAGAAGTCCGCCCACCTCCTGAGCCCGCCACGTGACCGAACCCGCATCGCGAAAGTTTGCTGCGACATACAACAATTCCCACACTTTTCAAATTTTCTGCGTGGACAGCCTCTTCCCCTCCTCCATCTCCCCTTCTTTCCCGTCCTATCTCCACCCTTCCGCGCCTCTCTTCTCCTCGCCGTTCTCTTCATCACTCCCTTCCGCTCCCGTGCCCCGGAAGCGCCCAGATCCCGGCCCAGCACCGCACATCCGCGCGCCATTTCTTCCGTCTTCTCCGCCATCCCGGCAGCGTCTGCCCTTCTCGCCTGATCCCGCCTGCCATGGCGCGGGGATCGGCCGCGAAGCGCGCGAATCTCGCCGCTGCTGCCGCTCACGCCGTCGCCGCCGCCACCGCCGCTGCCAACGACGCCTCTGCTCCAGCATCCTCCTCGTCGGCTTCCGGCCTCGTCGCACCCGCAACTCCAAACGCCCACGCGTCCTCGTCCGCCGCCGCCGCCGCCGCCGCCGCCGCCCGCTCAAGCAGCCCCAGCACCGCCGCCGGATCGCCGCTCGCAAACAGCACCGCTCCGTCCTCCGTCTGTGGCTCGTCTGACTCCGTCTCCGGCCTCTCGACTCCCGACCCCCACCGTCGCCAGCCGCCTGCCGCGATTTCCACGTCCTCGGCTTCCTCGTCCCCTACAACCACCGCGTCTCCCAGCCAGTTCGCGTCCGCGCTCACAAACAACCACCGCCCAAGTACCCCCACGAAACTGTCTTCCTCCAGCATTCGACACGGGCACTCGGCAGATGGCATCGCGATCCACGACGCCGAACCAGACCCCTACGCGGCCATGCCGCCGCCATCCTCGCGCACTTACAGTAAGCGGTCAATGTACGACCACGCGTCCACCAGCTCCTCTCGATCGCAAAACTGGATCCTGCCGCCGTACCCGTTCCTCGACTCGCTCACAATCTTCATTTTGATTGTTCAGTTCCCCAGCATCCTCATCTCCTTCATCCACCTTCTCTTCACCTGCATGACTTTTGCTCCCCCTGCATCGACTCCGCTATCCTCGTTCCTCATCTCGTCTCTCACCCACGCAACCTCTGCATCCCCCTCGATTCTCACAATCTTATTCGCAGACACAGTCGTCGCTCTCTCTTGCAACTTCTTTGTTCCTCGCTTACGATTCATCATGACTGATCTCGGCTCCGCGGTTATTGCGTCTGCTCTCGGCGGTGGCGGAACAAAGACTGCAGTGTACTGTACTGCTCTGTTACAGTTTGCTCGCCTGATGAAACCGTACGCGTTCCTTGTTCGAGGCGAGTCGCTGCTAGCCCCTGTCTCGGCCGTCACATCACCTGTCGTCGTTTCTTCAACCAACCCGGTGGACTTTGACGTCTTGCCTCATTCGCCGCCGTACTACCTCGCTACTCGATCTTCAACATTTGCGCCTCGATTATGGGAACTGCTATCTGGATCTGCAGGATGGATCACGAAGGCGTTGGCGATTCACATTGTCGCGCAAAGTATCACGCTGTCGCTTCGTCGCATGTTCTTGGAACACGAAAACAAACTGAGCAACATGCCTGCAGCAGCATCGACTTCGTCTTCAATACTAGGCGAGATTGATTGCGAAGCAGCAACTTTTGCGTCCTCATCAGCAATTGAATCGACACCACCTCCACCACCACCACCTCCTCCATCATCAGCCTCACAACTGGGCTCTAGTAAACGCAAGAAGAAATCCAGTCCCACGAGCCGTCATTATCGACAAACCTTGTGGTCTGCGCTCGCAAATACATTTGTTCTTGCATCTCGGGAATCAAGTCATTTACTAGTCGACCCACGGATCTCATCAGCTGCAACCGAAGAGTACGCGTCGAATGGCGACGAAGCGCATCAGCAGACCTTACTATCGACTTTGATTTCAGATGATCCGTCGTCAACAAGTGGTTTGGGCTATAAACCGTCCGCTGATGAACCCCATTTGTATTGTTTTGTTCGTTACATTTTAGAAAACGAGGCTGCGTTCGAAATCGCCGAAGCAGAACCATCGTCGTCGTCTTTGCTTTCCCTGGGCTCAGGCTTGGCCTCTAGTGCAAGCGATTCTGGTAACTCCAACGGCGCGTCATCTGCCTCGCAAAATGGAGCTTCTTCTTCTTTGCTTCCGCTATCAAGTTCGCTCGTTCCTTCAATTTTTTCGCATTCCTCGTCAAATTCAACTCAACCGCAAGACCAACAGCAGTTACAAGCGTCGATCTACAACGGTGTCTCTGTCCGCGTCAATGGAATTCTCTGGCCCGAAGTCTCAGTTCAGACAATTGCTCCAAAGCTGCAAGTCTTGTCTCCGGCGTCAGATCCGCATCCCACTGTTCAAATGCTTGAAGCTGCTGCTGCGGGTGCTGATGCGGAGGACACTTCTGATGCACCGACAGTAGATACTGCTGTACAGACAGAGTTTGTGGAGACTTTACTGGTGGTATCGGGGTTGACGCCGATTACGGAGTATGAAATCGAGATCAGCAAGACGTTTAAGACGGGGCATCAGGTTACGATTTCAAAGATCAGCATCTGCACGTCTCCAAAAGACTGTACGTTCTATTATTCATTTGTCAAATTGGTTGATGCTAACACATGTGCAGCACTTTTGTCGTCTGTTTCGACGCAAGTCCAGCAACCTTCGCGACCGTTGTCACCCGTGACTACACTTCTCGACTCGCTCTGCACGATCAACGCGACCTTAACCGAGGAAAAAGCCAAGCTGAAACGCATGCGTCGCGAGCACTCCAAGCACATTGCAGGGTTACGTTCTGAAATTGACTCTCTCAAATCACGACTTGGTTCTGGTGACCGAGGTGACGAACGTGCATGGCGTAAAGTTCTTGCGCTTCGGGAATCTGTTCGACGAATCGAGGAGGATATCGAGAGTCTACAAACGCAGCAGAAAGAGCTTGAAGTCGAGGAAGCTACTGTGCGTGAGGAAATTGATGAACGTCGGAGTAAGTGGGAGATGAAGATGCGTGAACTCGAAGCATACGAAGCAAAGTTTCAAAAGTATCGTGAGGAATACGAAGCGAAAGTTAAGCATTTTACTGCGGATGAAGGCACGGTGTTGAGCAAAGAGGATAAGCTTAATGTGCGGAAAAAGAAGCTGTTGTCTGAGTTTGAGCGCGCGGATCAGGAACGGCGCGAGGCATGGGACCGTGAATTTGCGCGTCGTAAAGTCGAGCGCGAAAGACTTGCTACGCGGAGACGCGCGATCGAGGGCGAGTTTTCGTCGGCGATTTCAAAGATGGAACGCGGTGTTCGTGAACTTCGTGAACGTACTGCAGCAGTGTGGCAATCTGCGTCGGTGTATGGGGAAGCTACAGTTTCTGCGACTGCGTCGGCTTTGAATGTCTCGATGCCTAGTATCACATCCTCTGGAATCACGGGAACTTCTGCTGCGCCTGCGTCGCCGTCATCATCTTTGAACGTGATCTCACCCGTTTCTTCAGACGCGTCACTTGTCCCATCATTCACTCCGCCGTTACCACAAACTGAGTCAACGCCTCACTGAGCAAGGCTTTTCGTTCACTCCACGCTCCTTTGCTATTTTTGAATTTTGCTTTTTTGGAGATACGTTACTAGAGCCGCGGCGCAAAAGAAAAAAAAAGAAACATTGATTGAAGCTGGCAATGATCTATTAATACGTGTTTCTTTTTTTTTTTTTTTTTTTGGAGGTATCGCCGTGCTGTTTTGGTTTTTTTGTGTTTTTTTATGTCTGTTTTGACTATTTGCTTTATCAAACATTTTGTTGTTGTTGTTGTTAATTGTACATTGATAAAGTGAAGTAAGATGTGTTTTATTTGTTTGCGTTTGTAAATAAGACCAAATGATCATTAATGTGGATATCATGATAATTGCTTAAAGACGTAGGGATACATCTGCGTGTAGTTATGTGAGTGTGGAGAAGGAGCTGACTTTCGCTGGACTGTGTAAACACGCGGGTCTCGTGCAACCCTAAACTGCGCGCACGACTCGACATGGTAAAAAAAATTCAGATCGCGAGAGACGAGTGCCAACGAGGAGTTGAAAAAACAGACCTTCCGTCTATACATTCACGCAACCTTCTTTTGTTTTAACTTGTGTAAGCAGCAAGTTCGTGAGCAAAGATGGACTCCGAGCAGGTTGCGTACGATTACGACGACTTCATTCAGAAGACTGGCGACTACGATTTTGAGGATGACGAGCCGTTGGCTACGGATTTGATTGAGAATGAGGGGTGAGTCTTTTGTTGATGTTTTTTGTAGGCAAGAAGAGCTAACGCGGACGTGCAGAATCGATGAGGAACAGCTGCAGCTCCAGCAGCAGGAATTCCAGCGTCAGTTGCAATTGCAACAGCAGCAGGCTGCCGCGCAAGTTCCCGAGGCGGTTCGTGACTTTATTCTGTACTTTCACCACTGCATGAAGCAGAAGAACGTGTATGATCTGCACGGATGCTACGAAAACACATTCAACAGATTGACTGAGAAGTTCTACAAGAACTCGCCTTGGCCTGATCCAAATGAAGTTGTAGCGCCTCTGGTTGACAATGACCAGCCGTTTGTCACGCTTTACTCAATCATGTACTACCGCCACATCTACGCGCGTCTCCAACCTTCGATCGGTGATAGATTTGCGTCGTACGGAAAGTACTGCGACTGGTTCAACTACGTTTTTGCCCCGGATTCAAACATGGACATTGAGCTTCCTGTCAACTGGGCGTGGGATCTGATTGACGAGTTCATTTACCAGCTCAACAGCTTCTCGCTTTTCCGTATTCGCGCGGTTCGCAAGTCGCACAACACCGAGGAGCTTAGAATTCTTCGTGAGCAAGGTGGCGTGTGGTCCACGTACGGTGTTCTTGATGTCTTGTACTCGCTTGTGCAAAAGATGCGGGATAACGAGGCTGCTGCGGCAGAGAGCGACGAACCTGTCGAGGACGGCTCGCGTAACCTTTACAAGGCTCTCGGTTACTTTTCCATCATCGGTCTGCTTCGTGTGCAGACTTTGCTTGGTGACTTCACTCTTGCGCTGAAAAGTCTGGACTCGATCGACTTGACCAAGAAGACCAAGTTCACCCGTGTTGCCGGTGCGCAGTACACAATTTACTACTACACTGGATTCTGCTACATGATGCTTCGCCGGTACTCTGATGCAATCAAGGCGTTTTCGCATATTTTGATTTACATTTCACGGACAAAGAACCTTCATAACCGTGCTGCGCAGTACGACTCTGTTGGAAAGCGCGCAGATCAAATGTACGCTATGCTCGCGATGTGCGTTGCTCTTTGCCCTACTCGTCTCGATGACTCGATTCATACTACTCTTCGTGAGAAGTACGGTGAGCAGCTCGCGCGTATGCAGCGTGGTGGTGAAGACGCGCTTCCTGTGTTTGAAGAGCTCTTCTCGTTCGCGTGCCCCAAGTTCATGATGCTCGGTCTCCCTGATTACGAGAACCCGGCTAACAACATTGATCCTATGCATCACCACCTCAAAGTGTTCATGATGGAGGTCAAGAACGCGATGCTTGCGCCCACTCTTCGCAGCTACCTCAAACTATACACTACTCTCAACGTCGACAAACTTGCATCGTTTGTCGGTATCTCGGCTGAGGAGTTGCAGTCTGCTTTAGTCGTGTTCAAGCAGAAGAGCCGTCAAATCAAATGGGTTGAAGGCGACCTTCTTGATGGCGAGAGCTTTAATGTTTCGGATCTGGATATCCAACTCGATGATGACCTTATCAACATTTCTGAAACTCGCGTCGTTCGCAAGTTTGGCGACTGGTTCCTTCGTAACACGCTCAAGTACTACGCTGTGCAAGACACGATCATGAACAAGAATCCGGAGAAGGAGTCCGGTGAGGCAAAGGAAGGTGGTCAGAAACGTCGTGAGCGGAGGGATAAGAATGCGAAGAACAGCCAAAATCAAAATTAGATAATTGTGTGTGCGTGTGTGTGTGTGTGTGTGTGTGTGTGTGTGTGTGTTGTATGGGGTGTATTTAAGAGATGGCATCTTTGTAATTTTTTTGTTACGTTATCCTGGATACAGTTTTACGCCATCATCTGTAGCGAGTTTCCCGTACTCTGTGCCCCGAAATAACAGAGCTAGACATCCACACCCACCCCACGCGCGCCGCAAAATCGCGTCGCCAAAGGGGGTCCAAATTAACCATCACACGACGACGCGTCGAAAACGCGTCTGCCCGTTCTCCATTCTCCGCAAACGCGTCCCCTCGACACCGAGACCGTCGCTCCAAATGTACCAGAGCACCGTTGGTGTCGGCAGCAGCAGCAGCAGTAGCAGCAACAACGCGAACGCAAACGCAAATACGAACGGAAACGTGCAAGGAGGAGGAGGCGGTGTATCTGTGATACCAGCGCATCATACGTCGTCACTAAGTACCAAACTTGCACAACGACGTCGCAATCTATCGTATCTTCCCGATCACAATCAGCAACAGCAACAACAGCAACAGCAGAGAGAGAAAGCGCAACACGTGCAATCATTACCAATTTCACAACCACAAGTGCCTGCGCAGAGTACGACGATGTCAGGAATCGGTGGTGGACGACAGACTAAACCGGTGGTTGTACGGAGGGAGTTGACAGAGGAGCAAAGACATGAGATCGAGGAAGCAGTGAGTTTATTCATGATAAAATTTAGCGAGTTGAAAGGAATACTGACCGGGGCCGTGGTGTGGTTGTAGTTTCGGATATTCGACATGGATGGAGACGGCCGGATTGACTATCACGAGCTCAAAGTCGCGATGCGTGCTCTCGGCTTCGAGTCTTCACGGTCTGAGTTATCCGACATAATCCGCGCTCACGAGCGTGCTACACATCCCGGCTACATCACATACGACTCGTTTCTGCGCGTCATGTCCGATAAAATCGCAGCTCGCGATCCGTTGGATGAAATCAGACGCGCGTTCGCCCTCTTCGACGAAGACCAAAATGGCAAAATCTCCCTCCGTGACTTGCGCAAAATAGCCAAAGATCTGAATGAAAATTTAGAAGAAGAAGAGCTGGAAGCTATGATTACGGAATTCGATCTAGATGGTGATGGCGAAATTAGTATCGATGAGTTTATCGCAATCTGTACCGACCATTGATTGTACTTTTAAACTGCGCTTTTTGTATTTCTATTCTATTTTACTTGTCTGTGTAATGTGTATGTGTATTTTCTCCAGTGTACTTTAGGTCAATATCATCTTCTACAGTTGCTTGAGATGAGCGTATGTACGATATTAAAGCTTTCTACGAAAGATATTTTCTCCAAGCCAAAAGTAAAATTTTAACACACTATGAATTGTGCATATCTAAACAAAGAACGACCCCACACCAAGACCACTTATATATAAAAAAACAAAAGACTCTATACTTTAAAAGAAAGAAAAAGAGATGTCACGCATGGCACGCTTACTCCTCAGGAGCCTCAAGGACAGCCTTGAACGAGAAAGGAGTGAAGGGAATACCGTCACCGACGAAATGCTTAGACATAGCCTCGACCCAGTGGAGACGGAGCGAGTGAAGCATAGCGGAGGTACCCTCCATGATGACAAGGACGGCAATGGTGAGGAGGAACCACGCGCCAAAGAGAACAAACGACATGATGACACCAAGACCACCCTCAAAGTTGAAGGCACGCTGGAAGGTCATATCCCACAGCACAGACGAAAGCTGGGCGTGGGCAAGCGAAAGAGCCCAAAGACGGAGGTAAGAGGCGGTGTGGGAAACGCAGTTAAGGCAGAACTCAATGGTGTGGATGACCTGGTGGATCATAACATCACCGAACTCAAACTCGTGCTCCTCGTGCATCTCCTCCATGATAACGGGAACGGCAGCAGCCTCAGCAGCAACGGCCTCCTCATCGAACGAGAGACGGGCAACATCCTGCTCCTGGATGCTGGTGTAGCCAGCAGCAACCTTCTTGTTGTTCTCGTAACGGAGGTAGAGTGGCTTAAGGAGAAGGAGCCAAGGAACGCAAGCAACAGCGAGAAGAACAAGCGCAACCTGTACGGTGGGCTGGCCCTCGTAGAGGAGGTCCTCAACGTTACCGGGGGAAAGGAACATGTTAATGAGAGTGTTCAGGAGCGAAGGAGGGGCCATGCCAGTGCCGTACCAGTCAACAGCCCACTTGAACACAATGATGAACGAGAGGTAGCCGAAGATGGAAACAAGGAAGAGGAAGCCGGGGATGAAGTTACCGACGACATCGATCTTCGACTTGTAGAAACGGTAGTTGACGAGCGAGAAGAAGAGGGAGTAAAGCATGTGGCAGAAACCCATGACGATAGACAGCTTCATCTTGTACGAGTTGGAGAAGATCAAGCTGTTGTCAGCACCGTGCCAGGTGGGGTCAACACCGAAAGCGTAAGTGCCAGTCGAGTTGGCCATGATGAGGTCACCCTCGTTCCAGGTGTAGGGCCACTCCCAGCCGGGCTTGAAGATGGTCATAGCCTTGGAGAAGATATCGTTGTACATGAGACCAGTGTACATGGAGAAAGCACCCATAAGAGTAATGATGTAACGACCAGTGTAGGCCATGTCGAAGATCTCATCACGCGACATCTTGGCAATCTTCTTCTCGTAGAGAACCATGGTGAGACCGGCAAGGAACATAATGGCACCGTGGCCAAGATCACCGAACATGATTGCGAACATGAAGGGGAAGGTGACAATGGCGGGAAGACCGGGGTTGACCTCACGGTACTGTGAGACACCGTAAGCATCGATGATGTTCTGGAACGACTCGGTGAACTTGTTGGTCTTGTAGTAAGTGGGGGGAGTCTTGGTGGTCGAGAGCTCGTTGACAATCGAAGGAACCTGGAGACCGGCACGCTCAGTGACCTCAGCAAGAGTGGTCTTGATCATGGGAAGCTCGTCGGTGGCGCACCAACCCTCAGCGATAAGGGACTTGCGGCCCTGATCGTAGTTGAACAGGTTAAGAGCGGCGTAGATGGCCTTCTCCTTCTTGACAACGACCATCCACGAAGCAATCTGCTCGGCGATAGCCTCAAGCTCGGCGGTGAGGGTGGCCTCGGTGGTGCCAACAACCTCCTCGACATCAGCAATGGAGCTGTTGACCTCGTTGACCTGGTCGCGGCGGATAGCAGCGTCCTCATCGACGGAGTAAAGGTCGGCATCGAGCGACTCGGCGATCTTGCGGATCTTGGAGAGGATGCCCGCGCCGTGGGCGAAAACAACGAAAACGTTCTTCTCAACCGCCTCATCGGACTTGGGGTCCTTGATGGTCTCAGCAATCTCGGTGGTGTTGAGGAAAAGGTTACCACGGAGCGAACGCCAGAGAATGCGCTCGAAGGTCTGCATCTTCTCGCGGGGAATGACACCGGCAACGAAGCCAATGTTCATGACGGAGAAAGACGAGTTGGGAGCGACAGCGCCCTGCTCAACATCGTTGTTAAGAAGGGGAGCATCGTCGTTCTCAAGAGCACCCTGGATCTCCTCGGGAACGGAGTGGGCACGGTCGAAGAAGGTGCCGGCCTCGATGAGGACGTGGCGGAGCTCGATGAGCTCGACCTGCTTCTTGGTGAGACGCTCGTGGGACTCAAGAAGCTGCTGGACACGCTCCTCAAGCTCATCAGTCTTGAGCGCAAGCTGGTCAATCTCGTTGGCGTTGGGCGCAGCGGTGACGTCGGCGTATCCGGGGACGCCCTTGACCTTGAGGCCAGCCTTCTCAATCTGGGTAGAGAAGAAACGGAGCTGACGCTCGACGTTGTCGAGACGACGGATCTCCTTGACGAAGGTACGCTGGAAGGAGTTGACGTCGGCGTTGAGATCGCGGAACTGGAGAGAGCCAAGCTCGCCGAGGGCAGCAATGACTTCACGGCCGACCTCGGTCGCGATGAAGAGCTGCACCAGGGACATCTCCGCGGAGCCTTTGAGAGCGCGTTAGTAGAAACAATTGCATACGGAGAACACATGACGTACGGAAGAAAGCCTCGTTGCCCATTTTTGCAGATGTTGATGGAAACGAAGGGGGTGAAAAGGAAAAGGACCTGGGGTGGGGAGGGAAGAAGGAGAGAAAGGGAGCGAGACTGAGAGACGCGGTTGAAGAACACAGGGCGGACTCGCCGCAGCCACAGCAGGGCTGGGGTTACACAGCCCGACCCTGATTGGCCCGGCCGGCGTTCGCTGATAAGCCTGCGGGAGGACGTCTGCGCGCACACAGCGTACGCACCAGCATAGGTACACGTGACATGCACGTGATGGTGTTTACCCGGCTTCAGCGGCCCTTCAGCTCATCCGAAGACTTTGAGGATCCGTTCAAAGTCGACCGGCATCAGCTGCTCCACACAACAACGACGCCCACAACCACCCCGACAAATGGGCCGGATACTTCTGTCTGCTGCTCTACGCCGTGCAGGCGCGCGTGGCGTTTGCCGTGCGACTCCGACTGCGTCGCGCAGCCCGCTCGTCTTCGCGACTGCGCGTTCCATTCATGAATCAGCTCAAGTGCGCATGTCTTCGAGCGCGGAGACACAAGACGAGAGTGAGGTCGACTTTGGCATGGACGACGAGGAATTGATCGAGTTGCTGAAGAACAACTCGGAGCTGAGAGAGTTGCTCAGTGAAGCTGACGCTGCCGAGGGCGAAAGCATCACCGACCTGCTCGCGCTTGACAACGACCGGCACGCTGAGAAAAAGCAAACGAATGAAACAGTCGTCGGCGACACCACACTTGACGATCTCGCTTCTTCATACATCGAGACCGTCGACAACGCTCCTGCGAACAAAGACGACATGCTCAAAGCATACAACAAAGTCATCGAACATGCGCCCGACTTTGTCACCGAAACCGACACCATCGACGCGCTTCCTATCGCTTTCAACTCACCGCTTCCTCCAAAACTCACTGTTAAGCAGCTCAAGTTTCAGCGCGCTGGTGGAAGCGTCACGTCTGCCTACGATCAGTTTCTCAAACCATGGGAAGTCGAGGGCCATTACGAACGTTGGATCGTCGAGCCTTCAGCAACATACTCTAAGGCTCTGCTGAAGAACCCTTCTGTTCCGCCTCTCGTCAAGAACCAGATTGCTGATATTGTTGCGTCTTACACAAAGACCAAGAGAAGCGAAAACTTGTACTCCAGCCCTGAAGCTGCAAGTAAGATCAAGCGGACATGGTACAAGTCGTCGTGAGTTTAGTTGAGAATCGGTTCCGCGTTTTTGTTTTGGGCATTTTCGTTTCTGTATATACTTCTGCCGCCTACTGTGTATAGACTTGTATGTATTATCAAATTAATTAAAATATTGGATTTCAGGTATAAATAAACATGCATACAAAACTCACTCTCATTTGTAAAATGGGATACATATACATCGACGCCGTGATTGTGATCTCCTATCGTACACTGTTCTCTCACTTTTATCTTTCTTCTTCCGCTCATGCCACCCGACGCGCCTTGCCCGACGCAATTCTCGCAGACTTGCGCGCATACCGTGTGTTGTCAGCAACTTCGTCGCTCCGCAGGTACACACGATGCCGCACATGAATCGTCTCATCTGCAGGCTGCACATTCTCCACTCCGACAAAGTTTCCAAACTCATCAAGCTTCCGCTCAACAGGCTATAATCGTTAGTCCTTTCTACCACCATTTGAATCGGATGAACATACCTTCATTATCGGTTTGATTGTATTCTCAATCGTCGTCGCTCTGGTCGCAGCAACCCCGCGCTTTTTCATCGACGGCAATGTAGCAATCCGATCCGCAAACTTCACCGTTCGATTCCGATCTAACGGGCTCTCATACACTCGTTTCTTCTTCTTCTCAGGTGGTGGTGACTCCGGGCGTTCTGCATCAAGATACTCAAACACCGGCACAACCTCGTTCTCGTAACCATTGTTCAGCCGCGAGTTTGCTTCTGTGATCTCCTCAAGTTGACGGCCTGCTATATCCGTGGTCGTGCTACGCGCTGCCGGAGTCGACGGCATCGCACGCGTAGTAACAGAGCGAGTTCGCAACGATCGCACAGGCGCTTGCTCCGTCTGACGATTCACAGGCTTCGGTAACTGCGACGCAATCGACACATCAGCCTTGCGCTTTAACGACGTTCGAGTCGCCCGTCTTGCCACAGGTGCTGGAGTAGCAGGATGCGGCACACTTTCGAAGTTTTTACGACGTGAAGGCACACGACGTGCGGGCATCGCACTTTGAGCTTTCTCAGATCGAGCGCGGGTACTCACCGACACAGGCTCCTCCACATCTTCCTTGCTCGAGTCCTCTTCCGCAGCTGAAGCGTCAGATGTCATTTCCTTCTGCGGACTGGATGCCTTCAAACCGCCCTTGCGCTGATTGCTTTGCGCCCACTGGTCAAGACTGATGTTCCAAGGTAGCATCGACGAATAGTCAATTTGCACTGTCTTTGGCGCCTCCTTTGACGTTGATGGCTCTTCGAGCTCCACTTCAGCTTCACCTTCCGCAACAACTTCAGCCCCAGCTTCGGGATCAATCTTCAAAACTTCTTCTGCCACTGGAGTTTGTTCCAATTCCGCTTCTGCTTCCAGAGCTCGAGATGACTCATTATGCTCCTCTCCAATGGCTTCAAAAACGGACAAATTCTGCGGATCGAGCACTTCCTCGGCCGCCAACTCGCTGGCAGCATCGACCATCTCCGAGTCCCCGTCAACGGAAAGCTCAAGCATGGGCTCTCCATCGGCCACATCGCCAGTCGTGTCAAGTTTCTCCGCCTCAACAGCGCTCGGCTCTTCAGTTGCTGGTGCCTCGGCTGCATCGAGAAACACTTCGAACTCCTCATGACCACTGACATCTGGTGAATGTACATCGCTCAAATTGGCACCCGATTTGGTACTGGACAGCCCTTCTGCGTCTAACTCCATCGCAACTGGTCCAAGGAGTTCCTGTGCATCAATGGCAAAAGCTTTAATTTCAGCAATACTGTTTTGACGCTCTTCGTCAACAACAATCTTTTCAACTGGTTCTGCAATTTGCTCGCCAAACGATTCCATCGCAACCGAATTGTCTTTACTGTCAACTTTCAGTTCCGCAGTCTGTAACGCTTCGTACGAAACCTCAAGTTTTACATCTTCAAAGTGTTCAGCCGCGCTTTCCTGAGTGTCGTTCACAGTTTTGAAAGATTCGTGACTTTGCTCAGCTACAGACTCTTCAGCTGCTAGCACTTCAATCTGAAAGTCAACAGACTCTGTATGATCAATTGACACTTCTTTTTGACTAGCATCGTCTGCTTGAACTGCGGCCTCATCTGGCTTCTCCGGCGCAGATTCAATGATCTCCATGCGAACCTCCACCGAACTAGAACTCACATTTGCAAAAGACAGGCTTGAATCCGCATCCTCCTCCTGACTCGGCTCGTCCCTCAAAACGGTCTGCTCTAACTCATCTTCACCAATCATAGAAACATGTAACGACGAAATATCTGAATCGCGGCGACGAACTGCGTTGAAAATTGGCGAAGCTAAGGCTGATGCAATGGATGCAAGTTGCTTAATTGGTGAACGATTCAAAGTAAAGATACTGGGTGAACTAGCTCGTGGAGGTGTTAGCTGAACTTGTTGCCTTTCAGGGGTTTCCGCTCTTTCAATCTCTGGATCTGACATAGACACTTCAGACTCGGCGTTAGGCTCATCAGCAATCGTCGTTGTTGAGTCCGTAGTCACAGCAACTTCCGCGGCAGGAATTGAAACATCGACCGCCGCATCATGCTCATCTGACACCGAAGTCTTTTCTGAAATCTCCAACTGTTTGTTATCAACCTGATGTTCACCTTCACTCTTATCCCAAAATCCTTCTTGAGCACGAATCTGCGCCTCCCAGTTTTCGACATCATCAACCGCGATTTCACTTATATCCTCCAAAGTGCTATTCGCATCTTGCTGAATTACAGCCCGAAGTGGTGAACTGTTATTTGACTTTGTAGGACTTAAAAACGCTCGATCCTTGACCGGGGACTTCGGTGATTGAGCTGCTTGAGCCAGAGCTGAGCTCTGAACCTTGCGCACAGGACTTGGTGCTACTGGCCTTACTTGTGGAGAAGAAGTGGAAATAATGCTGAGATCGTCAAGAGTAATTTCTGGCGAACTGTCGGTGTAAGCTGTTTGAGAGAATGATAGCGAAGACGGTGCTCTTGGCATATGCTGAACTTTGAAAAGCGTTCGGAGCTGGTCGTATTGCATAGCTCTGTTGGCATATTCCTTAATCGGACTGCGATTTACGCGTCGAGCAGACGACGAAGGAGTTGCGATTGCCGGCATCGAAGGTGCTAAAATGTTAGATTTTTGTGCTTCAGCAAACTAAAAGCACCACTTACCAGCACTTGCAATCACTGGAGGAGATGTGAGCAATGCCGGATCAATCATGTTGTCCATATTCGATGGCGACTCGGGGAAAAGCTGTTCGGTGAAAAGAGCAGACTGATCGAAATCACGACTACTGGGTTCCTTGCTCGGAGTGTTGGAAGACGATGACACGAATAGCCGGACTGGGCTGTTTTGTGCAGAAGGGAGCAACGAAGGATCAATTGCTTGATCAGGAGGCAGAAGAACCGGCACGTCGTTGGGGTCCAAAGCAGGAACGCGTGAGTGGTCGTTTTGTGTGTAAGATGAATCATTTGCCGTAATGTCTGACTCAGTCGTATCAGTGTGCGAATCACGAAAGACAGACGGCGTCATGCAGAGTAAGCTGTCAGGGCTTGATGAAGCGACTGATATTGTTTGCGGTGATGACGGGGTTTCCGGTACAGCTTTTGTTGTGTCCGCGTCCGACATTGTGATTTCCGAGTTATTCGCAGATGAGAAAACATCCTCCACCGTCCCATCCTCTTCCATAACTTCGTCAATTGGCTCTGTCGTTGAAATATTGGAAGCACTGACGAAAGAGTCTGTATCCATGCTATCGTTCTGGTTGTCGGTCTGCGATGCATCAACAGGTTCGCACACCATGGATTCGTCCGCAGAAACCTCCGTTGCTGCCTGATTTTGTACCACCGGTTCCGTAGCCAAAGTATCCTCCATTGAAACCTCAGTTGACGCAGCAACTTCAGTTGAAGAGCTCTCGACATTCTGGGAATTGTCTTCTTTGTTTGCCATAATCTCTTCAGGCACAGCGGAGTCTTCTGACATGACGGTCGATGCTTGCAGTTCGGTTCCTGACAAATCACTGCGATCGTTTTCAACTTCCACGGCCATGTCGTCGTCTTCCTTGTCTTGCTCTTCAGCGACATTGGTTGGTTGAACAACGGTCTCTGTATCGACCATTTCGGGGTCGACGCCTATGTAAGCTTCCGCTGGCATGTCCTTCTCTTCTGTGTGCTTCTCTTCGGCGACATTTGTCGGTTGAGCAGCGGCCTCTGCATCAGCAATTTCGGAGTCAACACCGGTATTAGTTTCCACAACCATGTCGATCTCTTCCTTCGCTTCCTCTTCAGCGACATTTGTCGGATTGCTAATGGGCTTAGTATCGGGCATTGCAATGTCAACATCGGTCTTAACGTCCACTGCCGAGTCGCCCTCTTTGTGTTCCTCTTCAGCGACACTGGTCGGCTCAATGGTGAGCTCCGTATCGACCATGTGGGAGTCAATATCGGTGGCAATGTTTTGCTCCTCTGAATTTGCCTCATTTTCATCTGTAGGCTTCGCGTCTTGAGGCTCTTGGTCATCTGTCCCAGTCGCCTCGATCTCTGTGGGCGCGTACTCTGGCACTGTTACCTTTGGCGCATTTCTCCGTCTCCCACGCTTACTCGGACTGGCCTGTTCGATTTGTTCTTTCTGCGGACTAGACAATACAGGTGACAGTGATGGAATGGCAGTTTGTGCCCGTGTTCGAGATGGTGTAGTTCCGGTAGATAAACGCCTAGACGAGGCCCGTGTTCGGGTGCGTGACACGGTTGCGCTTTGCGCTGCCGACAACTTGACGCTACTGGATCGTGGCGGTGTGGTTGTGTTAGCTGATGGGGTGCGAGCGTTTCGTAATTGACGCGACGATGTGCGTGACGGTGTCTTCTCTGTTGCCGGTTGTAGCTGTAGCTCACCATCATTGTTCAGCGAGTTCCTTGATCGCGAGCGCAAAACGCGCACTGAGCCGGTGGTGCTTGCTGCAGGTGTTTCGCTAGTAAGAGAGATCGAGCTGACGCGTTCGGAGCAGCGACGAGGCGGTGTTGTTTTAACGGATGTGGGGGCAATGTCCGACACGCGGCCGCTGCTGCGTGTGGAGCGAGCCATATTGAAATCAACTGCAGTTGCTTGATGCTGCTGGAGTCAAACAGAGCGAAAGAAAATGGATAGAGTGACGAAGGCGGACACGCAAACGCAAAAACGCAGAACCTGCAAAATACAGAAATGCTGGAGCAAGAAGGACTGAATAGAGAGGTTGTAAAAGGAGCGTGGTAGAGGTGAAGCAGCAAAGTGGCCGGCATGTGCGTGGGAGACACGAAAAATACACAGACGGGGTTTGTTTACACGGTCGTTGCCGTAACAACGTCATGCGGCTCAGCGCCTGCTGACATAATAGTGGGTCAAGTACTGTTGGGAGAATTGCCACGTCAAAAAGTCCAAGACGTCAAGATCATTTTGGTGGTCTCCGAGGATCGATCACAGTCGAGACGTTGGCGACAGTGATTGGGACAGAGTTAGGCTCTGCATCTGCTGAGAACTAAGCACTGTCTACCGGATGGATTCACTTGCGGTGTGCGATCACGACTAAATGCCATTCCAGTACCATATCGTGGTAGATCTGCTTCCAGAGGATTCAAACGACGCTTCAACAGCTTTCGATCAGTGGACAGACACTGTGAAACAGACAGGCGACATATTTACCGAAGTACAGCCTGCCTCTGAAAGTACAGGGTACTTTTATGACTCAGAATTTGATAGTAGACCAAAGTCTGATATCGAGCGGCAGTTTGCGCGTACCATCGACAAGCGGTGTGGCAGAATTGAAGTCGTTCCAATCGATCTCCCGATGAGCAGCTCGGCAAATGGACTGAAAGCGGTCACGCCGTCGGTGGGGCGCTCCACTGGACTTTCACCGGTGCTGCCATATGCTGCACAAGCTCCTCGAGCCAAGTTTCTAGGTAGCGGAGTGATCCACCTGTTTCGCGGGGATGAGGACCCGTCGACGATCACCAGTGTGGAGCAAAGTTGCAATGAGCCTAGTGTGTCGACCTCGCAGTTGGCGAAGAACGGTGAGAGCGGAAGTCGGATTCTTGCAATTTTGGCAGTTCCGGGGTACATGTCAGTATCTGATTTCCTAGGGTTTGTTGGAAAAGACGCGAGAGAGCATGTGTCGCACTTTCGAATGTTGCGGACAACAGCAGAACTGAACCGATACCTTGTGCTGATGAAGTTTCGCGAACAAGCACAAGCAGACAAGTTTTTCAAAGCGTACAACTGCAAGTCTTTCAATTCCATGGATCCCGAGACGTGCCATGTTGTACAGATCCACTCGATTCGATTTCACCGATCCACTTTTCCAGAGTTTCCGTACCTTCTCGACGACGACTTCACCCCCATTTCTCCACAAGACGAGGCGATAGACAGCGTCATTGCTTCGACGTCGTCACAAACTCCAGCGCGAACGCGTGCGCCGTCGATGGTACTCGCAAAGCCAACGGCTCCTCCTACACGGTCACTCAAAGAGCTTCCGACATGTCCTGTGTGTCTCGAGCGTATGGACTCTTCAGTCACTGGTCTTCTAACGATCATTTGTCAACACACATTTCATTGTGAATGTCTGTCTAAGTGGGGTGACAATAGCTGTCCGGTATGTCGATACTCTCAGAAGACAGATCAGCAATCGCAGATTGCGCATAGAGATAATCAATGCGCCAGCTGTGGAGCTACTCGAAATCTGTGGATTTGTCTGATCTGCGGACATATTGGCTGCGGCAGATATGATGATGCGCATGCGTTTCAACATTATACTGAGTCTGATCATATTTACGCGATGGATATTGAAAGTCAACGAGTTTGGGATTACGCGGATGATGGGTACGTGCACCGGTTGATTCAAAATCAGGCGGACGGCAAGCTAGTTGAACTTCCGTCACTGGCCGGGATGAGCTCGGAGTACTCGGGCAGTAAGGCCGGCGCAGGTGGGAGCAGCACCGAACGATATCCCGCTGCGGATTACGTGCCTCGCGAGAAACTTGACAATATTGGCATGGAGTACACATATCTTCTTACATCGCAACTTGAATCACAGCGGTCATATTTTGAAGATCGAGTTACTGCGGCCGCGGATAAAGCGTCAGCGGCGATTGAGAAGGCAGAGCGCGCGGAACGAGAAGCTAATGAAGCGCTTGCGCGGCTGAAGGTTGCGATGGAGGAGAATAAGGAACTGAAAAACTCGATTGTTCCGGCGCTTGAAAAGGATTACGAAAAGTTTAAGAAGAAAGCGGAAGTGTTGCAGTCTGTGTCGCGCAGTATGGAGAAAGAGTGGAAGGAGGAAAAGATGATGAATGACAACATGGTGAAGCGGATTGAGTTACTGACGGCAGAGAAGGAGGCGAAGGATAAGGAGATACAGGAGTTGCAGGAACAGCTGAGGGATGTGATGTTGTATCTTGATGCTCAGAAACAGTTTGAAGGAATGGAGGACGATGTGCAGCAGGGAACAGTGACGGTTGGAAGCAATCCGAAGCCGAAGAAGAAGACGCGGGGCAAGCGGTGAGGCGGGGGAGTACTGATTTGGAACTAAATGTACATTATAATAAGGCGTAAAGGACAATGATACATCTCATGAAGAGGAAATAAACAACGGAAACTCCGAGAGATAGACAAAAGCAAGAGGAAGAAGCGAGCATGAGTAAAGTGCGGATTTCATAATGGTTCTTTCTCCAAGGCTGCAAAGTTGTAAAGGCGTCTAAATCGCTCTGTATGCAAAAATGAAGGCAAGAATGATCATGCGCCGGGCTTAGTAGGTCGTGCCCTCGGGAGGCTGGGGCAGCTTGCGGTTTGAGCCGGAAGCCATTTCCCTGGAGAGTTAGCAGCGAAGGAGGAGTAGGGTGGGTGGAAGAACTATACCTTCGGAGCTCAAGTAGGACGGTTTCCATGTTGTAGTCACGTTTCCAGTGGGCAAGACAAGGGAGCTTTGACGGATCGACCTGACAGAGTTAGCACGTTGACACGCGGAATAGAAGTACAGACACGTACCTTTCCGTCGACGGGGCTGACACAGGGAACGTTCACCTTGGAGATGAACTGCACTGTGGGAGGAACATCGGGATACTGTGGACCGCAGGTAATATTCACGCTGTAAATGCGGTTCTCGTGGGTGCTCTGGAGAGGTGTTAACGACCGGACAAGGAGGAAATCGACGGCGGAAGACGAACGTGCGGCGGTCCGAGGATGGTTCCGTTCCAGTCGGACATGGAGATATCGTCAGAGTCGCTGAGACCGTAAGAGCAAGCCTCGGCACCAAGACCTTTCTCGCCCTTTTCAAGCTCCTCGAGCAGACGGAAGTTTCGTGGTCTATTTTAGCGGATCAGGTTAGTACTCGCGACTGGATCTGGCGGAGGCCAGCTATGGTTGCGGACGGCAATGACGCACATTTTGGCAGACATGGTGCGTTCTGAGGGTGAAAAAGCAAAAACCAATTAAGAACAAGACAAGCAACAAATCCCGTTTCTCAAAAACGAAGCAGAAACTCGCGAAAAGAGCAGGAGTGGTCAGAGGGAAAGCACGATGGGGCTGATATCAGAATCGGCGGAGACGAGCCGGGACGAGTGACCCGGCCGCCGGTACGAAGGTGGGGAGGTTTACCCGGCGTGGAGCCGCGGGCTGCGCAGTTCAACGCTCGTGCAGTTCGACGCTGGACTTGGTCGACGCCTGGTGCACGAATCACGACCTCGGCCGTTGCGAGACTCGGGCTCTGTTTTGCTGTGCGGGACTCGTTTGACTTGGTTGTTTAGTATTTACAGTGCTCTGTGGGCTTCCGACCTGTGAGATCAGCCGTCGGTGACATTTCACTGCTTCCAGCCGTGTTTCGTGTCTCGCACTCTCCCACCGCTTATCCATCTCGTGTACGCCGTCCTCACTGCTCCCGCGAGCGCGATAACACACACAATGGGCTCTGTCGCTCTCCTCACCGCCGATCTTACAAACCTGCTCTCGGAAGCAAAGCGTCGAAGCACGGATCTGCGCCAGGTACGGTTTATGCAAGTCATGGTCGTGCTGAACACTAACTCGTCTTTATCTAGGCATGCGACAAGTCGATAGCAGAGATCAAAGCGCTCTCCAGCTCTGGTAAACCCGAGAAGGAGATCTTGGCTGGTATGTTAATTTTATGGGATTCACATCTTCCCGAGCAGCATTTAACACGGTCCTGCAGAACTCGCCAAATCACAGACATACGCATCACCGTTCCTCATAGCATGTGCATCTAAAAATGCAAAGTACTGCACTGTAGCCATTCAAGGTTTCCAGCGTCTCATCACAACTCAATCTCTGAATCCAGTATGTCGCTTTCCCTTCCTCTCAATGAGTGTAGCATGAATTGACAGACGACTTAGGAAATTCTACCCGACCTGCTCAGCGCACTTCAGGACGCAACACATCTCGGCGTCGATATACAACTCAAAGTACTACAGACTCTACCCCAATTGACTGAGCGTTACAGAAAGTACCTGCGCGATGTTAATCTCTCCGAGGCCCTGCGATTGTCCGCTATGATGCAGGCGAGTCGCACTGCCGTCGTTGTCAATACCGCTTCAGCCACAATACAGCAAATGGTCGTCGCAGTGTTTGACGAACTCACGGTTGAAGACAGCACATCCAACGAGGAACCAAGCATCGAAGTGCCTGTTGATGATGGCAAGTCATCTGTCAAAGTTCGACCTGTTGCGTATGACGCCTTCCGGGTATTCCAGGACGTATGTTTCCTCACCGACGGCGGCAAGGCAAAGTTCTGCGGCATCTCCTCCATATCCGAAACCTTTGGTCTTGACTTGATCGAAGGCATTGTGTCTAACCACGCCGCGATATTCAACACACATCCAGAGCAGACATATATCCTTCGTACCTATGTTTTCCGTTACATCCTACGCACACTCTCTGAAAAACGCGAGTTTCCTATCAACGTTCGCGTCATTAGAATTTTGTACTTAATTCTACGTCGTCATCTCACCATTGTTCCGGTTGAATGTGAAGTTGCTCTTGCTGCGTTGATTCGCATGATCGATGCCGACAACGGCAGATACTGGGAACGTGTGATAATAATGGAGGTCTTTCAGGGCATTCTTTCAGAGTACTCACTTGTGCGTAAGCTATATGTGGAGTACGACTCACACGAGGACAGACAACCCGTATTGCGTCGGTTGATTGCTATAATCACAAAGCTTGCGAACGAAAAGCCCGCGTTAATTGGAATTCGCAGAGCCTCGACGACAAGTCACAGTGCCAAAGATTCAGACATATACAACAATGCCGGCAGCGGCAACGGAGGTTCTGGAACTGGTGCGAACGGTGACTCTGGAGATGTACCGTCGACGCCGGGCTCTGTTGCGGGGTTCATTAGCGGCGCAGTCGGAATGGGATCTACTCCCGAGTCCGGATTGTCGGTGCAGACGTCGTCTGTCCGCGTGCTCTGCATTGATCAGTTTGACAAGTCTGAGCCACCAACGCTGCCGGAAACTTACATTTACTACCTCGCGCTTAACTGCATCTGCTCTCTGGCAGACGGAATCACTCGATTTCTCTTACCGCTCTCTATCACCGACAGCAACCTTGCACAGCGCAAGAAGACACGTCAAGTGAGTGCTGCAGCTGCTACTGAAGCTGACAGCAAAAGCGACGACGCGTCGCCTGGTCCGTCATCCGGTGCAAAAGCCAAACGGCGAACGCTTCGGTACCGTGGAGCGCCAGTAAACCCGCTGACACTAGAAGGACATCCTGCGTATCCAGATATCAAGATTACTGCGAATTTTATCAATGATTGCTGGCCGCCTTTGTTGGCTGCGTTTTCGACGTTTTTGTATGCGCGTCTGGACTCGGAGTTGCACCATTCAGTCGTGCGCTCGTTTCAGAAGTTTGCTCAGTCTGCTGGGTTGCTGCAGCTCGTTACGCCGCGTGATGCGTTTCTCACAACACTTGGAAAAGCTGCAGTGCCGGTCGGAATCTTCACCGGGCCGGGAAGCGAGTCGCATGGTTCAAGCATGTTTGGATTAGGCGACTCTGGGTCCGCGAACGCGTCAAGAGAGAGTGGAATGCCAATGGCCGGAGGCGAGACGTTACACGGTAAACTTCACGTTCGGAATCTGCTGTGTTTGCGAGCCTTGTTGAATCTTGCGATTGCGCTAGGTCCGACGTTGAAAGAGAGCTGGACGATCGTGATTGAGACGTTACAGCAGGCTGATTATATTCTTCATTCTGGAGGCTATCGATTTTCAAGAGGTGACTCGAAGAGCAATGGAGAAGGAAACCAGGAACCAGCACTGTCGAGCTTGTCGAACGAGACATCTGCGGTTGATAACGCGATTCGAAAGTTGCTTGATTGTACTCGGGATTTCCCTGACGACTCGTTTCTGGATCTCGTGCGTGCGCTTTGTAAAGTTTCCGCGTCAACGATGGGGCTGCAAGCGAAAGAAGAGCAGTCTGCTGAGAATGACAGCGAGCAAGCACAGGCTCCTGCGACGCCGCAGTCGCCGGTGAAGATACAGAGGACCTCGTCGACGATGTCGGCTACTATGCGACTTACATTTGGGGATCCTCTGTTTGCTTTGATCAAGCTTGGTGAGATTGCGGAGATCAATGTGAGCCGACTGAACACTTCGCCGCCCGAGCAAAGTGGATGGAATGCTTTGATGGCGTATTCGATTCGTGTGGCATCGTGCCGAGGAGTTGATCCTTCGATTCGGATGCGGTCAGCAGAGGTGCTTAATACGATTATCTTTTCCGCGGTAGTGGACGCGTCAACTGCTGAAGGCGAGAGCTCTGGGCTTGGCGTTATTCAAGGGCGATGTTTGGATACGATTGAGGAGGAGATGTACTCTATTATTCGTCAAGGTCCGCCAGTGAACGAGATGGCGTTGAGTACGAAGGTTGCTGAGGCGGAGATTCAGTGTAATGCGCTGAACACGCTGCAGGATATACTGGATCGGACTGGCAACTCGCTTACTTCTGGATGGGAAGTGGTGTTTAGTATTATCACGAGTGTGTTTGTGATGCACCATGAAGGGCCGTTGTTAGCGTCTACGAAGGTGCCAGAGGGTGCGGTTGCGGTGACGGCGGTACGTCGACAACGAGGTAGTAGCGAGCGAGGGGATGAAGGAGTGACAAAGGCAGAGAGCGTGAAGATAGCAAAGTTAGTGAAGGCGGCGTTTGGATCGCTGCAGTTGATTTGCAATGATTTTCTTGGCGCGATTCCGCAAAGTTGCTTTGTTGTGCTTACTGATCTGATGTATTACTTTTGTCATCAGAGAGATGATATCAATATCTCGTTTACTACGATTGCGTTGTTTTGGACAGTGTCGGATGCGTTACGGGCCAAGGCGTCGAGCGATATGAGCAGTGCGCTGAAATCGCGGGAAGAGTTGCTTGCGATGACGAAAGACGGCACAGTACATGAGTCTACGTCTGCGATTTGGTTGGTATTGCTGCTCCGGTTGACTGCTGTTTGTGCGGATTCGAGACTCGAGGTGCGGAATGGTGCGATTCAGATTCTGTTTCGGATATTTGATAGCTATGGAAACGCGCTTGGCCCGAATTCGTGGAGCGCGTGTTTGTGGGTTGTTATTGGAACAGTGATGGATGTGCGGCCGCCGTATTACCCTGGGGAGCGGGAGGACGACTCTGAGATGGCGGATGTGCTTACGGTTGAGCATGCGAAGCAGCGAGAGACAGAGAAGAAGCAGTGGGCGGAGACTATTGGGCTTGTGCTTTCAGGGATGAGCCGGTTTTTCGGGACGTTTTTGGAGCCGATTTTGAAACAGGATGATTTTGAAGCGTATTGGGGAAAGATGCTGGGGTACTTTGAAGCGATTGTGGCGTACCGACGGCCGGAGATGAGTGTGTCAGTGTTTAAGGCGTTGACGGAGATGCTGCAGAGTGTGGATGCGTCGAGCGCGAGGTTGCCGGTTGGGTCGGTTGAAGCGACGTGGGCGTTGTGGACGTCGATGGAAGGGGTTGTGAGGGACTGTGCGGTTGGGCGACGGCCGGGGGCGGGCGCGATGACGCAGGATTCGCTGACGGCGTATGTGAAGTCGTTCAAGGCGCTGTATGCGCTGATGCCGGGGGAGATGGTGAGCGTGGAGAAGATTGGGAAGATGCTGGAGATCATGCGGTGGAGTCTGAAGTTTCCCAAGTTACCGCCGTATTTTTCGGACGTGGATTACCTTACACCGTTGCAGCAGGCGATTGCGGATACGGTGAGCAGCGTGGATGGGGAGGAGCGGGCGGAAGGAGTGGAAGGAGTGCAGTCGCTGCTGCTTCGGTTTTACGGAGATGTTGCCGGGTTTGCGTTTGAAGAGGCGAGCGAGGCGGACGAAGCTGCTGCGGTGCGAAGCGCGCTTGAGTCGAGTATGTCGAGCATGTCAGTGAGCAAGGGAGCTACGGGGACGAAGAAGCAAGGGAGTGAGAAACGACCGACGTATATTGCGATTTCAGTTGTGGCGTTTGGGTGGATTGTGGGGCTTGTGAAGGCGCATGAGAAGGAGGAGCGGCTGTATGTGGACGGGTCGATGGCGTATGCGCTTGAGAAGCTGGAGATTCCGATTGATAGGAAGTACAACTGTCCGGTGTATGTTGCGAGTGCGACGCCGGCAGCAGCGCCGACGATTGGGGCGAGCACGGGGCGGAAGATGGAGGCGGGGGATGAAGGGAAGACGCTGTGGATGCTTGCGAGCGACGCGTTCATTGCGGTTGTTGCGAGTGTGGTGCGGGAGATGGAGGCAGAAGGGGCGGCAGTCAAGGTTGATGCGGCAAGCAAGGTTGGGATATGGCGGCAGATAGTGCGGGGAACGACAGCGATTCTGCGGTCGAATGCGCCGGCGATGTCGGTTGGGTCGAGCGTGCAGGAGGACGAGCGGTTTGACATTGCGGCGTTTGAGCAGCTGCAGGCGCTTGTGGTGCCGTACCTGGGGGACAGTGAGATTCCGGAAGAGGTTGTGGAGGAGTTTTGCGGGTCGCTGTACGAGTGCTCGTTTCTGTACGTGCTGGAGTCGTCGACGGTGGAGCGCGGGGCGGGCGTGGAGGCAGTGGGGCGGCGGCTGACAGAGGTGCTTGAGGAGCCGCTGCTGGGGAGCACGGAGGAGCTGCCGGTGCTTGCGCGGCAGAACATGAGCTACGAGTGTTTTGACTGTTTGTTTGGGCTGTCGCGGGTGGGTGGTGGTGGTGAGAGCGAAGCGCGGCGGAGGGTTGCGGCGGCGGCGCTGCCGTACCTGCTGCTGCGGTGCGCGGTGATTCTGCACAAGTTTGCGGCGGACCAGCCGCTGAGAGGGACGATACCGGCGCCGAGGCTGCAGCAGAAGGAGCTGGTGTACATTTTGTCGCATTTGCTGGAGCTGGTGGGGGATGCTGGGGATACCGGGGATACCGGGGCGTCCGGGGCGGCGTCAGGACGGTACCGGCCGCTGCTGCGGCTGCTGCCGCTGCTGTCGAAGAGCATTGTTGCGAGCAAGGGCGACAGCGAGGTGTTGTCGCTGCTGCAGGCGGTGTTTGCGCGGATCTCGAGTCGGATTGCGGGGGGCGTGTAGTATATTAGTATATAGTATAGTTAGTATGTGTATGTGCATATATAGTATAATGGACCGTGGGGGAGTGTTTACGACGTGCCGGGTTGGGCGGCGCGGG
The DNA here is from genome assembly GCA_030705025.1 of Myxozyma udenii. Taxonomy (NCBI): domain Eukaryota; kingdom Fungi; phylum Ascomycota; class Lipomycetes; order Lipomycetales; family Lipomycetaceae; genus Myxozyma; species Myxozyma udenii. The sequence continues at coordinate 101,130 of JANIWG010000007.1, forward strand.
GGGCGGCGCGGCGCGGTGTGTGCCGAGTGCCGTGAGCCAGACGGTGGCTTGATGCTCCACCACTCCACCACTAGACCACTTCTCTCTTCACCACTTCTCTCTTCGCCACTTCACCACCCCCCCCTCCCCTCTTCACCTCGCCTCTCCCGAACATGTCCTCACACGACGTCCTCGTCTGGGTCGTCGCCGGCCCCGCCGGCACCGGCAAAACCACCGTCGCGTCCGCGCTCTGCACCACCTTCGACGCGCCCTACGTCGAGGGCGACTCGCTGCACTCGCCCGAAAACATCCGCAAAATGGCCAACAACGTGCCGCTCACCGACGCCGACCGCGAGCCGTGGCTGCACTCGATCGTCAGGGCCTCGCTCGAGGCGCTCAAGGACCACCCGGGCTCCCACACGCCGGGCCAGAAACTCGTCTTCGTGACCTGCTCGGCGCTCAAGAAGACGTACCGCGACATCATCCGCGCGTCCGCCCGCACCGCGCGCGACCACCGCGGTCTCTCTGTCGGCGTGCGCTTCCTCTTCCTCGCGGCGGACGAGGAGACGCTGATTGAGCGCGTGCACAACCGCCCGAACCACTACATGAAGGACTCGATGGTCGCGTCCCAGGTCTTTTTGATGGAAAAGCCCACGATTTCCGAGCAGGTGGACTCGGTGCTGCTCGATGTCACGCGCAAGTCGCCGGAGACTGTGCTCAAGGAGGCCGTGGCGGCGGTCAAGTCGCTGCCTTAGCTCTAGACGATGTTTGACGATGTATCATATATATGACAGACAAATATACTACTATCTGAACTGCCGTAGGCTAACACCCCCGCACCAGCTCCGCCACCTTCAGCGCAAGCTCGTCCGCCTCCCACCGCGTGCTCGCCTCCGCATACACCCTCACCGCGTCCTCCGTCCCCGACGCCCGCGCAAAACTCCGCCCGCGGTTGTACTTCTTCACCTCGTCGTCAATCCGCGCCTGCACCCCCGCCGGCGCCACGAGTCGCCGCTCCGCGTCCGCCGTCACGAACGCCGTGCGGTCCTTGACCGTCACCTTCACCAGCCGGTTCGGCAGGTCCCGGTACGCGCTGTCCCACTCCCCGGGACCCCACCCCTCCAGCGCCAGCACCGCCAGCACCAGCAGCAGGTCCGACAGCGCGTCCCCGACCGTCTGGTTCACGAGCTCCCCCAGCAGCGCCACCGTCTCCGCCGCCGCCCGCTGCGCAGGACTCTGCGCCTCCGCCTCCGCGCGCGCCACCGCCCGCGTCGCCCCCGCCGAAAACAGCACCGTCCCGTGCCCGTTCGCCTCAAAGTACACGCCCACGTCGTACATCTGCGCCGCGTGGTGCAGGTGCTTCACGCCCGTCGCCGTCACCGTCACCGGCGCCTTCAGCACGTCGCTCACGTACGCCGTCGCCGACCCGTTCGCGTACGCCGTCTGCACCACCCCGACCTCGACCTCGTCCCGCGGCACGCCCGCCTGGCCCAGCAGCTCCTGCACAAACATCGCCGTCAGCGTCGCGATCTTGTCCCCGTCCAGCAGGTGGAACACGCGCTCCTCGTCCACGTAGTAGAACACGATCCGGTCCGCGTCCCCGTCCAGCGACGCGTGCAGCTCCATCGCCCCCGCCCCCTCCGTCCCCGCCGGCAGCGTCTGCTGCGTCTTCACAAAGTCCGCCCCGCACTTTTCGTTCAGCTTGTCCGGCTCCGCCACGTCGTCGTTGATCACCCGCACGTCCACGCGGCCCGCGTCCCCAATGTACGCCAGCAGCTTGCGCAGCTGCGGGCCGCCCACTCCGTTCGCCGCGTCCACTGTCACGCTCATCCGCGCCCTGCTGCTCCGCGCCATGATCGCCTTGAACGCGTCCCCCAGCTTCTCGTAGTACCCTTGCTCGCTCGCGCCGCCGTAGCTCGGCGTGTTGATGCTCTTGACAATGTGGTGCAGCTGCGGAGTCGTCAGCACCCCGTGGTCAACGGCCTCGGCGCCCGCCGCCTCCAGCCCGTCCTTCAGCGCCGCCACGAGCGCAGGACCCGTCGCGCGCGTGTCCCGCGCATACACGATCCGCGCGGGCTTGCTCAGGTCGATCTTGAGTGTTTCCGACAGCGCCAGATACGCGCGCGCAAGCTGCTCGTCGGTCTCGGCGTTGGCAAACTCGGTCGCGTATGCTTCCCACGATGCCTCAAGCATCTCGCCCTGCGGATCCACGAGCTTGACGCCGTTGTCTGCCGGCGGATTATGGCTCGCCGTCACCATCACGCCGATCGTCTGCCCGTCGAGCTTGCGCGAGCGCAGCGCCGCGAGAAGACCGACGCGGAACACGACCGAGCCGAGAACCGCGCCGAGAGTGCGGAAGCCCGCAGTGCCGTACGCGAACTTGCGGCCGTCGGCGGGACGCGGATGAGACGGCGAGAGACGCTCGATGGCGGACAGCTGGCTGAGGATGATGTTGTCGTCCATGCTAGAGAAGTCGTGATGTATGTTGTGAAGTGGTGAGGTGGTGAACGGTGGAGAGGGAAGGGGGGGAGATCGGGAGCGAAGAAGTCTCGTATCATAAATTTTAACCACTGTTTACATTTGGTGAATCTTCTATTTCTGGACTCCCCCCCACCCATGCCCCGCCCACGCGTCTCCCTCACGCGTCCACGCGTCGTCGACGCGTCGCCGCCGGCAGAACTTTCTGTTCTCGAGACGCGTTTTGCCAAATGGGACCCGCACGTTCTGCGCCACCCGCCCGGCCCCGACGCGTCCTCCTCCTCTCCGCCGTCTTCCTTCTCCGCGTGCTTCCGCTCCAATCCCTACGTCCGCACACTTCTCTCCCCCGTCCGCAAATGCGTCCTCTCAAACATCCGCGTCCCGCGCGCGCTGCTCTTCCGCGTCGCCGTCTTCGCCACCCCGCAATCCTCCTACGCCGTCTTCCCCGTCCCCGCCTCCCCCGCCGCCTCCTCCTCCTCCTCCTCCCACATCGGCCGTACAGTCTACCTCACCCTCCGCAAGCCCTACGTCGCCTACGCCGACGCCCGCTCAAAGCTCCGTGAAGTCCTCGGCCCAATGCGCCTCAACGACCTCGTCCCGTCCGACGCAAAGGTCTCCGTCACTCCGAAACTGCAGAACCTCGTCGAGGTCATCATGCGCGCCGACCTCGTCACCGCCGCCGAATTCGCCGTCGCCAGAGCAGAAGACCTCGCCCGGCATCTCAGCACAGATACTTCCGCGCCCCACGCCGTCGCCATGCTCTCATGGACCAACGATCCTCCTCGGACTGCCGAAAAGCACTCTATCTACACCCCCACAGTCATGGTCTACAATCTCCCCCGCCTCTGCGGGGACGACGCCGCCCGCCAGATCAAGGCTCTTCTTTCTCCGTCCTCGCCCTCCGTCGCACTCTGCATCCCGCCACACCTCCCCCCGTCCCAAACCGTCCCTTGGTCCTTCCTCACCGCCCATCTTTGGCGCCTCTACCTCTACACCCGCTCCTCCTCGTGAATCTGTACATGTACATACCATATTTTAACTACCTAGACCCCCTTCCGGCGCACCAACGCAAACACAAGTCACTACCAATGCATCTCTCTCTCACTCTCACTCTCTCTCTCTTTCTCTAATCCTCACTGAAATAATAAACTCGCCGCAATCTCCACATTCCCATGCGCCGTCCGCAACGCAACCACCGCCTCATGCCGCGAAACCCCCAAACTCGTCAACTGCGCAATGTTCTCCTCCGAAAACTCGCTCCCGCCCGGAATATACACTCCCTGCTCTTGATTCGACGCTGCCGCAGATACCCCGCTGGATACCGCGCTAGCCTGTGTAGCTGCCGGCGGCGCTGCCGTCACTGTTGGCCCCGCCCCCGCTGATACCGGATCAGCAAACGTCTGCGGTGGTGGCATTGCGCGGCCTGCTGCTGCCGCCCCCGCCGCCGCCGCTGCTGCACCTGCGCCTGCGCCTGCACTAGGCACGCTTCTTCTCTGCGGCCCAGGTGCCGCCCCAATCGCCTGTCCACCCGTCTGCCGCTGCATACTCGCCATTTCCTCGGGCGATAACTCGTCATTCATCGCTTGCGCAGGCAACTCCGCCTCGCCCAAAAACGGCACCTCCTCGTTCCCCATGACGAGCACGTTTCGCCTCAAATCTATCGACGCCTGATGCCGTTTCAGCATATCCAACCCAAGCAACAAATCCACAGACTGTTTACCCTCCATAACCGTAAACGAGCACGGAAGAAACGCGTTTCCAATCTTCAACGGTGCAGTGTGAATCCGACCCAAAATCCGTGCCGTTCCAACTCCCCGTGCAACACCAGAAAAGTTCCGGTCAAGAAGGTACATCACATTACATGCCTCCGCGCATTGTGGACTCATAATCGTCGCTTGTGCGCCGGAATCAACAAAAGCTTTGATCTTGTGCCCGTTCACCTCAACCGGAACGTAAAGCATATGCACCCGTCCAAATGCCTCCGGGTTGTGCTCAAGTGCATTGTTGAGATTCTCCATCACTGCTTCCTGCTGAATCAACTCTAGAATCTTGCGCTGTGAGTCCTCATTGTACGGATCATCGTTCAGTCGCTTCAATTCCCGCCGCTTGACCTCCTCCGCCTCAAGTCTCGACTCTTCAATCTTCATCAGCAGCTCTCTAAACCTCGGCGCATCATTCACCGCGTCCACCAAATCCGGATACGTCTGTCTCACGAGATCTCGCAGCGCCTGGTCTCCCAGCATCTGCATTCTCACTTTCTCCACATCGTTGAAAATCGCAGCCTGCTCCTCCGCAACATTATCCTGCATCACCGGCAAGTCAGGCCTGCTCGCCGACACCACCACTCCCCCGGGCGCCATATCTCCGGGCGCGCTTCGTCGCAGCATGATCATATCGAATTCCTCCATATTAAACGACTCTAGCGTGCGTTCATCCCCAGATAGCACAGACGCTCGGTACAACAACATCTGGTTCGCCGGCGGAACTCCAGTCTCCGCTTCCACGTACGCCCGCAAATCGCCGAGCGTCATGCTCGGATTCACGTCAAGCTGGTACAGGTCGTCAGAGGTTTCGGGCGTGAGAATCAAATGCATGTCGCGTGTAGCGTGGTACTTGATTGCTGAATATGTGGATCGTCCCTCTCGACGCGTCGTAGTTTGCGTAAACAAAAAACACCGAACAATTAATCAAACTAGACGCGTGGCTGTTCGACACTGCTGCGAAGTTGCAGGAACAATCGCGATCTCGCTCAGTGCGCGCCGGTGCTGCAGCTGACTCAGCCCTCCACTAACGCTGACGTACGCCCAAGCATCTTGATGTCTTTTCTATTCGTTTACTAAACACTATACATATATTACAAGATCTACGCAATGCGTTTCCGAGCAGCCTCGTGCGCAGCATCAAGCTTCATCCACCGGTAATACCAAAACGAGGGGAGCACGGTTGCTGCATGCCAAAGAGAATGCGCATCAATAGCGTCTTTCCACGGCGGAAAGTCAAAGAGTTCAAGACTCATTGCTGCAGAAAGAAGAAGCACGTTCCACAGCGGCCAAAGAACCCAGCTGGGCTGTGGATCGCGTGAAAAGTAACGTGATAACGAGTAGTAAATCATGAATCCGTTCTGGAGTAGCCCAATGGCGACGTTCGCTGCCATGTTGTAGGAGTACGAGAACCGAACGAAGGAGAGGTAGCTTATGTGGCACGTCAATGCTACAAAGCAGAGAACTGTGAATGCTTGAAGAAGCGGCTTGCGAGCGGGTTTATCGAGTCTGAAGCTCCGGACGATGGCAAAGTAGAATCCTGCGAGGACAGTGATGCCTGCAGAAAAGTAATCGAGTCGCTCCGTAAGCTTGAAATCACGACAATGAAACACAGACGACCAAACCCACGCGTTCATTCCCACGACAGGCATTAACAGGTAAAACCTCCTCAAGAAAAACTCTGTACGCGCGTCGTTCGCAGGAAGCGATACCCGCATATCCTTGAACGCGAGATAATGCGGGATGAAATTCAGCATGCTAAACAGCACGCTCGCTGGTTCTTGGATTCCTCCAAGACGCGTGAATGGCCATTTCCCGTGGAATTGCTCGACGGATTCACCCCGAGAAAGACGCGAGGCTGTTACTTCTTTTTGGCAAAGATAGTCGCAGTTCTGTGGACACGTCCATCGGAAGAGTGTGAGTGGCAACGACAACGGCGCACCCAACATTGCGTCTCCGGAGCATTGCGCGTCAACGCAGTCGGACACGCACGATCTGAACTCGGGAAGACGGTCGCCGACAGAGGCGAGGACGGTGGGGAGCAGCAGCAGCAGCAGCAGCAGCAGCAGCAGCAGCGGAGGCGCTGAGATGCGGATACTCGCGAGTCGACTCTGCATTGTAGATACAAAAGCACTCAAACGACTGCAGCTATCCAACTGCGTCAAGGGCGTCGAGCTATATATACTGCACCGGACGATGGTCCGGATAACGCGATTGTGATAATGGCGATGACTTCCCAGCCGGATCCGCGCGGCGCTCTAAAGTCAATAAAATCGACGACGTCCGGTTCCACTTCTCCTCCCTTTCCCCATCTTTCGTTCCCTTTCCCTCTCATCGCCCTATATCCACCCATCGCGCTTGTAAAACAATGGATGAGAACTACGATGTCATCGTGCTTGGTATGTTCCTGGACCCCTCTGCGAACAATCTGAATGAAGCTAATCTGTCCAGGCACTGGTATGCGCAACCGCTTATCCTTCCCCCCTACCGCCGGGCTAACAACACACAACGTCCAGGTCTGACCGAGTGTATTCTCTCGGGCATTTTCTCCGTCGAGGGCAAGAAAGTCCTGCACATTGATCGTCAGGACCACTATGGCGGGCACGTTTTTTTTTTTTTTTTCGACTGCTCATCTCCCTTCCTTACAGTACTGACATCATGATAGTGAGAGCGCCAGTTTGTCGCTCAGCCAGGTACGTAGTGCGCGAGCGTCCATCACTTGCACTTTTTTTTGCCCTTCCAGTGTTTAATATTTCTCAGATCTACGCAAAGTTCCGTCCAGGCGAAGAGCCCAAAGCCTCGTTAGGTCGTGATCGTGATTGGAACGTCGATTTGATTCCAAAGTTCCTCATGGCCAATGGCGAGCTCACAAACATTCTGACCGTATGTACATCCCCCCCTCACCTCTCTTCATCACAAAGCAGCCTGACAATATCTAGCACACCGATGTCACTCGGTACATGGAATTCAAGCAGATCCAAGGCAGCTACGTGTTCCGCGATGGTCGGATCGCCAAGGTGCCTTCGAACGAGATGGAGGCTATCCGATCTCCGCTGATGGGTCTATTTGAGAAGCGCAGAATGAAGCGTTTCTTTGAGTTCATTGGCGCAATCGACGAGTCCAACCCTTCTACTATGCAGGGACTCAACCTCGATCGCGACACCATGAACACGGTATACACCAAGTTTGGCCTCGAGTCCGGAACAAAGGATTTCATCGGCCACGCTATGGCTCTTTACCTCGACGACGCTTATCTTCGTAAGCCTGCGCGCGAAACAATCGACCGAATTCTTCTGTACCTCAAGTCAATGGCTCGGTTCGGCAAGTCACCGTACCTCTACCCTCTCTACGGTCTCGGTGAACTGCCCCAGGGATTCGCTCGTCTGTCGGCGATCTACGGTGGTACTTACATGCTCGAGAAGCCTGTTGATGAGATCGTGTACGAGGACGGTGTCGCGGTTGGTGTTCGTTCTGGAGACGAGGTTGCTCGCGCGAAAATCATCATCGGTGACCCCACGTACTTCCCCACCAAGGTCGTCAAGACCGGCTCGGTCATCCGTGCGATCTGCATTCTCTCCCACCCGATCCCCAACACCGATAACGCCGATTCCGTGCAGATCGTGATTCCTCAGAACCAGGTTAACCGAAACCACGACATTTACATCGCCATGGTTTCCGCCGCTCACAACGTCTCCGCCAAAGGTCACTACCTTGCGATCGTGTCGACCGTCGTCGAGACAAGCAACCCTGTCGCCGAAATCACTCCTGGTCTTCACCTTCTCGGTACTATTCTCGAGAAATTCATCGGCGTTACAGATCTTTACCAGCCGCTTGATGACGGTCGTGAGGATCATGTGTATATCTCCAAGAGCTACGACGCTACAAGTCACTTTGAAACAACCACCGATGACGTGAAGGATATTTACGAGCGTATCGAGGGTCGTCCTCTCGTGCTCAAGAAACGCCCAACTGTTGACGAGGAGAACTTTACTGCGTATGAATAGTTTTCCGTCCTTTTTCTTATTTGTTTCTTTCTCTTTTTTTTGATAAAGACAATCGTAGTATGTACATTGTTATAATGAATTGATTCCGCCAGCCATATAGAAGTCGTGTAGTGAGTAAGAGCTGGGCGCGCGAACCTGCGGCTCACTTGATGGAGATCCCAACACCTCGTCATCGACACTCGTAAGAATTCACGATCCAAGATCACGGTCCGGGGTACATACTAAGAACTCCAGCAATGGCTGACCGCACAGGTTTATACCGCGAGCTATGTCGCGGAGTTGCAGAGAATCTAGGACTTGCGAGTCCAGATGTGGTGGTGGAGAAGGCAGAGTCGAAAAAGGATCCGTTTACTGCGGAAGCGGTGCAGATAGTACGTTCCAACCTGGCCTTTTAGATGCGCAAAGGTTGCTGACGTGATAGTATAAACACATTGCATCGTTGCAGAAATATCTACGGGATGTACGGCCAGCGTATTTGAATGCGTCGACTCGTGCAGGGGAAGTGTACGGTGGCATTAGAGGAGACGCAAAGGGACGGCAACATGACCGCGCGTCAAGCCGACCGTTGACGAACGCGCAGCGGGATGAGATAGATTACGAGTCAAAGTTGATTATCCAGCAATGTACGCAACGAGTACGGAAACTTGAAGAGCTCGCGACCGCAGCAGCTGCTAGTGGAGCTGCAGGCGGCGGGGGTGAGGTTGAAGATGGAGAGAGTGTCGGTGCAATTTTGAGTCGGTTTATGCGGAATGCGGGAAGAGGTGGTGACGGCGCTGTTGCAGGAAGACGGAAAACGATCGGTGTGCATCGACGAGGAATTACGCAGTTGTTGAACTCGATGCTTGCGCAGGTATCGGCTGTGCAAAGCGGGCTGCAGGAAGTGCGGGTAGCGAGGGAAAATGAGCGGGCGAGAAGTAGGTTGAATGCTGGAGCTGGCGGCGCGACGATTCCGAAGGTTGGAAATGGAACAATTACGATGAGCGAGCTGATGAATGCAGGGAAGGCAGCAGAGGAGGAAGAGACAGTACAGGATCGCGAGTTGCTGCAGGAGCTGGAAAGCGAGAATAGCGCGTTGTTGGCTGAGTTCTCAGAAACGCTCGCGCAAGCTCAGCAGGCTGAGAAGTCACTTTATGAAATTGCGTCGATGCAGAGCGAACTTGCTGCACATCTTGCGCAGCAGGCTGAAGTGACTCAGCAACTATATGATGATGTTGTGGAAAGTCAGGGACATGTTCGTGGTGCTAACGAGCAGTTGCAAAGCGCGCGCAAACGAAACAGGATAGCGTCAAAGATTATCATCTGGATGTCGCTTTTCCTGGCGTTTTTCTTGCTGTTTGTGGATTACGCCACGAGCTAGGTATATAGTTGACCCATGTATTATATATATAACTATTTAACAATGTACACCGCAGAACACCGGACTAATCAAAATACATAACATGCAGAGCAGGATCCAAAGTCTAACCGTAGTCATACCAGTCGTATCAAAACAAAAAAAAAAAGCAAAGCATATCACAAAAGCACGAAAAAAATAGAAAAAACAAAACAAATACCATCTAACTGTAAAGGTCATCCTGAACGCTGATAATGATGCGGTCAGGTTTGAGTGAGTGCGAAATAATGTAGTCTCCGTTCACAAGGTCGTTTTCGTCTGCGCGCTTAGCTGCCTCGGTTTCATTTTGTGCGATTCCAGCTTGAATATGGCGACGGATGATGCGTTTACGAGCAATCGAGCGGTCGACGCGGACGAACCACAGTTCGTTCATGAGGTTGGCCACGGAGCTCCATGGAGCGTCGGAAAGATGAAGATAGTTTCCTTCGATGATGACGATTCTGTCAGTCGGTAGAATAGCAATGTCGTTCGCGATGGGATCTTTGACTGCGTGGTCGAAAGAAGGAGCGTAGAGCACTGGTGCGGCGGACGCAGGTTCGCGAAGGGCTTGGACGAGAGTGAGGAGCTGAGCTGGGTCGAAAGTGAAAGGAGCGCCGCGACGAGCAAAGGCTTCTTCGGCATTTGGCATCTTAGCGAGAGCAGCACGAGTGAGATGGAAACCGTCCATGGGGACAAAAGCGGCGATGCGAGTGGGAGCGGCACTGGGGTCGGTGGACTCGGGTGGTGTGGTCGGAGTCGAGAACCAGATGCGGTTTACGCGGTTGACGACAGCATTGCCGAGAGTTGTCTTGCCGCTGCCGGGGACACCGGCGACCTGGATTGTGTCAGTAGGGACGGACTTGATTGAGGATGATGGGAGGGGGCACTAACAGCGATCAGGATGCGGGAGTCGACAGGTGCGCTGTAAAAAGGCGGGGTTAGCACGTGGGCAGATAAGAAGACGATAAAGAGATGGAGAAAGAGAGGGAGTGTGTACCTTCGAAGCAGCTCGAGGCAGTGCGATGCGAGAGAATCGAAAACGGGATCCATGGGCTGCGACAAAGGGGAGAGGGCGCGCGGGGAGGGGAAGTGCTGCGCCGGCGCGGACGCGAGGGGGAGAGAGTGCGCCGGGGCCGCCACGGTGGGTGTGGAGAAGAATGGAGACGGTGGAGAGGTGGTATAGGAAGACGGATACGGCGGAGACAACGCGGCTGGCAGGATAAATGAAGTTGGCGAAGGAGGTGCGATGAGAAGGAGATGAGATGATCAGCGAGTTGACTGACTATCACGAAACGCGGGCGGTGGCGGCGGCAGCGCGGAGACGGAAAGCCGGGGTCGGGCCCTATCGAAGCCCTATCCGAAGGTCGAGCGGAAGATGAACGCGTTCGATTATATATATACTGCGCAGCAGCAAAGTAAACAGAAGAAACAAAATCACAGAAGAAGTCCTCCTCGACGATAACACGGAAACCAGATATCACTGCATCGGGGCATGTTCTGATCGGTCGCGCGACCATCGCACGAGGGATCTTGTGCGACTTCGTCGGATCCGACGTCGCCCGGAGGACTTCTGCCCGAAAGCCCCGTGCGGCTCAGCTGACTCGCGTCTTATGTCAGCGCTCACGTGCGCGTAAACAAACCGCTCCTCCCGTCCGCTCCACTCCGTCTCCTCGAAGTCCCTTCCCTTCCCTTTTTCCATTCTTCTGTCCAGCCACAAGCACCGCCATGGACGCAACTCCGCGGCCGTCGCCGACTTCCGCGGCGTACTACGCGGCTCCGTCGCCGGCCTCCGCCGCCTCCGCCGCCTCCGCCGCCGGCAGATCCCGCCTCATCATCTCCAACGGCATCGCAAACTACGTACGCTTTCGTCTCTGATCGCGCTTTCCTCGCGCGTGCTAACTTGCTCCAACTCAGTCCGTCGGCAACATCCTAGGCCGCGGTGCCTTTGGCGAGGTTCGCAGCGCGCTCAATCTCAACACCGGCGAAACAGTCGCCGCGAAACTTATCTCCCTCTCGAACCTCGACAAGGGCGAAATCCACAAGATCATGTGCGAAATCGACTTACTCCAGAAGCTCGACCACAAAAACATCGTGCGCTATCTTGGCTTTGTCAAAACTGACGACACGTTCTACATCATTCTCGAGTTCTGCGAAAACGGGTCACTTTCCGCAATTTGCAAAAACTTTGGTGTTTTCCCCGAACGCCTGGTCTCAATCTACATCCTCCAGGTCCTCAACGGCCTCGTCTATCTCCACCGTCAGGGCGTCATTCACCGCGACATCAAGGGCGCAAATATTCTTACTACAAAGCAAGGCGTTGTCAAACTTGCGGACTTTGGCGTCGCTACTTCGACCGTCACGTCCACGCTCACCCACGCCGCTGCCGCCGCCGCATTAGAGTCCCGTTCTCCGTATGCCGAAACAACAGAGCAAGTCGTCGGCACGCCAAACTGGATGGCGCCAGAAATCATTCTCCTTCAAGGTGCTACCGCAAAGTCAGACATCTGGAGCGTTGGCTGCACAATCATTGAACTCATCACCGGACGACCCCCTTACTATGAGCTCCAGCAAATGCAGGCACTCTACCGCATGGTCCATGATCCGCACCCTCCATTGCCCGATGGAATCTCACCTGAACTCATAGATTTTTTGCTTTTATGTTTCGAAAAAGATCCTGCTGCACGCCCGACTGCAGAACAGTTAATTCGACATCCTTGGATCCTCTCGGCACAGAAGAAAGAAGACTACGACGAAGCCGTCCGCACAGTGCAGACGAAAAGTCGCAGATTACGCAACATACGAGGCCACTCAATTGCGTCAGACCCCAACCTCTTCACGCCCTCCTCTCTTTCCTCGTCATCCTCAAAGTCCATCTCGTCTACTTCATCCTCATCTTCCACTTCATCCACTCGCACTGTCCACTCCAGCATCTCCCCGCCCGTTTCACAAGACTCTGACGCGCCGCGCAATGATAAGCACATTTTTCACTTTGCACGCGAAATGCAAAAATCAGTCTCCGAAAACTACAGGCGCTCAATCATCTCCGACAAGCTCGCCCGATACTCTGAATCGTCGTCCACCACCACCACCACCACCACTCCCGCCGCTACACCGGCTGTTGCGCGTGAAAACGCTGACGTCTGGGACAATGACTTTGAGCAATTTGAAAGTCTACCATTAAATCTCCCTGCTCCATCCGCGTTTAGACCTTCGGCCACGCATTTGCTTCGTACTTCCAGCTCGCGTACGCCAAAGCACACTGGGCCCTTTGATGACAGAATATCCGATTCGCGACAGTGTGGTGGCTTTGCTCCAGCTGTGAGTTCACCTCGACGCACAGCTCTTGTCCGCAACCGCACCACAACCGGGTCTTCCTCTACGTCTTCGTCCTCTTCCACATCTGCATTTGCATCTTCATCCACGACATCCACACCCCTCTCCACACCCCTTTCCACCTCTGCTCCTAAATTCGCACGCACGTCCGACCCCCGCAGAAGTACTCGTCAAAAAGACTACGACGATGACGACGATGATAACGATACAGTTTGGGACCTCGACTTTGTCGGCACATTCAATCTCCCACCACGCGTCCCTGCACATACACACAAACCTATCCCAACGACTGCAGAAGGCATCATTGCAGGTCTTCAAGGTGTCAAAATTCGTGCAAAAGATGGTCGACGGCTGTAAATACTTGGAGTTTTTTTTTTTTTTTTTTTTTTCAAAAAGAAAATGGGCGGAGTTCATTTGGCGTTCTTTTGTTGTGTTTTGTTTTGTTACGGATTGGTCGTTTTGCTTTTGTTTGTTTACTTTTTGGAGAGGCCGGTCGGTTGCAGATTTTACGCTTCTAATTAAGGGCGTCACGGATAACTTGCATCATTAGCTTTTGTTTTCATTTGTGCATCATCCAGCGTAATTAATTTCTGATTCTAATCAGAAAAGAGAAAATTCTTCTTTTCTCTCGTCGTCGTTGATCAGCTTACTAACGTACATGTACTTTGACACCTCTGAATCTGATACATACGCCAATGATCTATGTATGTGCCGCACACAAAACACAAAAACATAACTCAGAATGAGTTCATATAAAAAAAAAACAAAAATAGACAGGGCCATCAAAAAAGAATGAAGCAAAAAGAGAGAAAAAGACGTATGCATGACAAAACCAAAGGAGTTTAGGAACCGTGATCACGCAATTGCATGGTAATACAACACGTATTCCTTCTTCACTCGTTCCCACGTCGTCGGATCGAAAAACGTATATACTCCCCGTTCAAAATGCACGTTTTGCTGGATCGGCTCAGCGCCTGGATCTTTAGTCAGCCAAACTTTGAGTTCTTTATGGTACCGCCAGTTTCGAGACGTCAGTTCCGCAGCCGCTGCTTCTTGCATTATATCCCGCGGCATCGAGTAAAAAATGTAAAAGAGTGTTTCGTCAGAGAAATTTCGCGTCTTGGTCTGTTGTGACGACGCGGATTCAACTCGGTAACACGCCGGCAACCGGAATTCAGGCTCAACCTTGGTAGTCGAGGACTCAGCCCACGGCGATCCAATCGTTAAACTCAGCGGTTCAGAGTCAGGTTGATTTAGATTCAGCCCAAGCGTGGTCAAGTCACTTCCCATCGCAAGCAGCGCCATATCATCCGTACTTTCCATCTTCATAAATCGCATCAGGCCACCAAGTCCAAACGGCAAGTCATCCGCGTACGACCCCGCATTCAAGCTCGCACTGTCCTTATCACTCGGTCGCGAATCCGCAAGTTGCTGTGTTGCTTGCATCGCTCCACCGTTGCCCCACATATCTTCTGGATTCCGTGTAAGATTACCAAAGTCAGGTTGCTGTTGTTGCTGCAGCTGTTGCGAGTCGCTCAGATGGCTCGGTGTGAGATTGGCGTCGGCGTGCATCGCGGCTCCAACAGCTCCAATCGCCGCACTCGCCGACGGCGTCGACGGCGTCGTGGCAATCTCGCCTCCTACTCCCGAACTACCACTGGCGCCATCAACTAGCGACGATAAAATAGACGTTCCTCCAAGCCCTATTTGACCAAACTCGCGACTAGGAGTACCATTTAATCCGCGAGCATAATCCGCCCAGCTGATTCCACCGCTACCTCCTCCTCCTCCTCCCCCACTACCACCACCCAGATGATCTTGTTGTCCGGAAAGCAAGCCGATCTGATGCTGTTGTAAATTCGCTTTTTGCTGTTGCTGCTGCTGCTGCTGTTGTTGTTGCTGCTGCTGCTGCTGCTGCTGCTGTTGTAACAGAAACTGCTGCTGTTGCAGCGCACTAAAGTTCCCCGGCGGCATCTGTAACTGCTGCCGTAGCCCTGGCGGTCCTTGTCGCGGCCCCAGAGGCATCGGCGACTGTGTTGCTGAGCGCGCGTATTGCGGCTGCTGCGGTAGCGGCGACTGCTGCTGCTGTTGTTGTTGCTGTACGTGTCGTTGATTACTGCCATGTCAGAACTACAACTCGCTGTTGATCCGCCATTTCCGTACCTCATTACATAGTACCCGGACCGATATATCCTTCTTTTTATGTACTCTCCCGTGCCAACGCACCTGATCCAAACTGCTGCTTTTCAACGCTGAGTAAACCGAAACGGACTCCAGAAAACGACGTGTGTGCGATTCGAAGGCTGTGCTATATATCAAGGCATCACATCTTTTCTTGCAGATGGCCGGCCCCGAGAGCCCTGCCTTTGCTTACATTAAAGGGGGGCCGGTGTCGGATCTCAGCCGCGCGTCTGCGGCCTCCCACTGTTTACATCCAGATCAGATCTTGATGCTTTCAACCGCGTCTTGGAAATCGCGTCGCAGTGAAATCGATGACGGAGAAAGATACAGAGAGCGTGGTGAAAAAGGCGGACGAGGCTGTGTTGAAGTCGGTGGCTGAGGAACCTCAAGTCTCGGAGGCAGAAAAGTCACCGCTGAAGGAGGAGGACACGACCGCAGAAGCTCCCGCTAAGGAGGACAGCAAAGACGGTACGTGTTTTTGGTGTTTACAGCTGAAATCACGACTGACAGTCGAGTAGAAGCAGATGCAGGATCTACGACCGATGCACCGACTCGCAAACGAGCTCGCGATGACGACGACAAGAAAGAGGACGTAACCCCTGAACAAAGCAAGCCCGACAACGAGACCACCACCACCACCACCGATGCTACTACCACTGTCGAATCAGCAGAAAAAGAAGATGAAGCGCCTTTAAAACGGATACGCACGAGCGAAAAAGAGAGCGAATCCGCCGCTGAAAAGACGGCCGAGTCCGACTCAAAATCATCATCATCCACCGCCGCCGCCGCAGCAGCAGCAGCGACACCCGTCAAACCTGCTGCTGCTTTCGGCTTTTTCAACGCACCATCGCTTGCTTCGCTTGGCGCTGGTAAGAACATTTTTGCGTCAAGCCCGTCACTTGGTGGTGCAAGTAGTGGTAGTGGTACTGAGGAAACGCCGAAAGCGTCGACCCCGTCGGCGTTTGGTGCGTTTGCAAAGACGTCGGGGACGAGCGTGTTTGGTGGTAGTTCGTCGGCATCAGGATCGGTGTTTGAGAGCGACTCTGCGGTATGTGCACTTTTATTGTCTTCTTTGAAGGCTCTACTGATTCAGTTTATAGTCCAAGCCATTTTCGTCGTTTTCGTCAAATCCGTTCCTCAGCGCTTTTGGGGGAAAGAAGAAGAATACGGGAGAGGACAAAGAGGAGGAAGATGAAAAGACAAAGAACGAGGAGGGTGATGGCGACGACGACGACAGCAAAAAAGACGAGGAAGACAATAATGGAGACGACGCGAATGGGAATGGAGAATACCATGAGCCGTACGTGCAGCTCAAGCTTGAACAGAAAAAAGTTGAAACAGGCGAGGAAATGGAGCAGTCTGTGTTTAGCTGCCGAGCAAAGCTCTACGCGATCGACCCGGCGAATACGGAGGCGGGTTGGAAAGAACGCGGTGTTGGCTCGCTTCATGTGAATACACAAAAAGCTGCTGCGTCGCCGTCGTCGTCGTCGTCGTCGTCGTCGTCGAGCGGCCCTGTTGATCCGTCAAAGCCACCTCCATTACCGCCGAGGGAGAATACCGCCAAGCCACCTAGTCCTGCAGACGCCAACAAAACAGAGGAGGTACCGAAAGAGAAGAGAGAAAAAGAAACAGAAGAAAACGAAGAGGCTTCTGCGGAAAAGTCTGAAGCTCAATCACGATCATCGACACCCGCGCTTCGGAAATCCACCGCGCGATTGGTCATGCGAGCTGATGGCGTACTCAAAGTGATTCTGAATCTACCACTGCAGCGAGGCGTGGAAGTGCATCCTGGGATGAAGAGTTCGCTTGCGAGTGAAAAGTTTGTGCGGATTTCGGCGTTCGAAAATGGAGTGCCGATACAATACGCTTTGAGAATGGGGACCGAGGCTACTGCGAAACAATTGCTCGAGAACGTCAAAAAATTGCTACCGACGTCGTAGATTGTAAGAGAGAAAAAAATGGTTTGTAATTTATATACTACATATACATGATCTATTCAAACATATACGTCATTATCATATCTACATTCAAAACTTCCATTTCGCATCAGCAGATTCAATAGCCCATTGGAACTTCTCCCGCAATGTCTTGGAAAAAAGTTTCTCAATCGGGACATCGTACTTCTTGGAAAACATAACGGTCAGTCGAGGGTCAATGTAGTTAAGCTTACTCGTCGAGAGCGCGACAGTCGAGTTATCCTCTTTATCTTTCAATGAAAGCATCGTATTCGCGATCCGTTCGTCAACCTTCTCAATCTGTGCGCGTAACTTCTCGGCAGTCCAACTATCCTTCACCTCAGCCGGTTTCCAGCCCCGTTTCTTCGCATCAAGAAGCTCATCGCGAACTTCATCTGCGGCTTTCAAACGTTCGTCAAGCTCAGATTCAGGCATCGGCTTACCATCTTCCTCAGATACAAGCTTTTCGTTATCTTTTTGAAACTTTCGTCGGATCTTGCCTTGTTCACGCTCGTAAATGACTTCAATCAGACGATCAATGGCCTCATTCGTAAGATCCGCATCAATTTGAAAGTACTCCTTTCCTTCAACCTTGACCGCACTGCCATTGTCAATAGCAAGAAGCTGCTGCTTAAGTCTGTACCGCTGCAACTTGATTTCTAAAATCTTGTCTTCAATCTTCCCAACAGATTGCTCATGCGCCTTGCTAACTGTACGCTGATGATTACACAAAATCGCGACAGTACGATTGGCGGCATTGAATGCAACGATCTTCTCCTTCACGGTTCCTTTGTTTGGAATCTTGGCAAGTTGATCTTGCATCGTCTTGGAAGCATTGTATGTACGAAACACTTTCGCAGTCAAACCAGGCATGTAATTCTGCAAATGTCTGTTTAGAATCGGCGGGTCTAGACGGTCAAAAAGCTGATCTCCTTCCTGTTTTGGCGCACGCTTAAACAACTTTAGATTTTTGTAAACCTGGCCGTCAACTTTCACCTCCTGGTGAAACCGAATGGAATCTTTACCAAGGAAATCAAGCACAATAGTGTTTCCAGGTAAAAACGAGACGTGTTCGTAGCGCAGCGAGCAACAACCCACGGTATCCGCCTCATCTTCTCCTTTCTCACCACCAGCTCGAAGTGCGAGTACATCGATCAAATACATTGCTGTTGCGCGCTGACGGTTCGCCATCAATTCATCCTTCAACTCGCGTCTGTAATCTTCGCGAATACGAGAGATGTGATTCTTAAGCTCACGAGCCTTCTCAAACTTCTTGAAATCACTCATACCCTTGAGTGAACTCTTTGCAGAAAGGAAAACGTACTTTGTTGCCTGATTTATATTCTCCTTCCAATATGCCAGCCATGATACCGTGTTATCGTGACGTACTTCAGCCCATTTGTGACCAGCAGGAGGCTCGGGAACTGGGCAATTCTCACCAATGTTAATAGTAACCTGCTCAGGAACGACGCGCGCTTTCAGCTTTCCAGTTTTCGGATGCGATCCTCGGCCCCGAAACAAACCTGGAGGCTCGATTCGGAAATTACCGACTAGTTCTTTACGGCCGTCTAGGTAGCATACTTTGTACTTTTCCTCAAGCTTGTCTTTTTCCTCCTTCAGCTTCCTCTTCTGTGCAGCAGGCATTGCTTTCTTCTCAAGACGCTTCTCTTCATAGTAGTTGAACATGTCTGTGAAATCGCACTGCTCAAACTTCTCGATCTTAACAGGCTTTCCATCCAGCGTCTTTGCACCGCCAGCGTTCTTCAACACTTCAAGAAAATCATTAAAAAAGTTCTTTTGAAACACTGGATTTTTCGCATGATCAGTCGCGAGCATCGCACCAAAGAATCCCGCAACTTCCTCAGCTTCAATAGGCAGCACAACATACTTGCCGTTATACTTGAGTCTGACGTTCTTTGGCAGCGGTTCGTACGGTGGCGGGAAGATCACGCCGTTGTGTTCCAATGTTGTCCATTTGACGCTGTGATCCTCCTTCTCTGCTTCCCACCACTTGTACATTTCCTCCTCGGCCTCTTCCTCCTCGGCCTCCTTCTGCTCCTCGGTCTTTGTATCAGGCGTCGCGGATTTCTTGCTGCGACTTTTCTTTGGCGACACGGTTTCCTTCTTCGGCTTCGCGTTTGACTCGGTCTTCACAGCTGTTTTCTTCGTGACACCATTCGCCTTTGCCTTAGTCGTCTCCTTCTTAACCACATTCTCGTTCTTCTTGGCGAGCGCTCCCGTGGTTTTCACATTCGCATTCGATCCAGTCTTCTTGATCCGCTTCTGCAACGGTACTTCATCCTCCGAAACGTCTTCGCTTTTGACAGGATTCTTACGCTTGCGTGGTGAAACTGCCGAGTTTGTTAGTTTTCATCTGAGAGGGAAGCAGAACGTGTTACCTGGCGTCTTTCGCATGGCGAGAGGCACGTCTTCGTCAGATGAAGAGCTCATGATATCTCGTCGCGTGGTGGTTGCGAGTTCAGACTATTTATAAAAACTGATAACAGATATAATTCACAGAAAAAAAACCTGCCACCTTTTGAAAACGCAGCGTTATGTAAACAACGCTCAAAATGTATTGGCGATGATGAAAGTAGAGATCGAATTGACGCCTCGACGCGACACGACACGTCCCCGGGTTCCACTATCGTACGTTCCACTTGTCAAACAGATCGCAAGTCGAAGAACAATCTGCAAAGTAAATACAGTGCAACAACGGTACTCTGCACCTGTATCTAAATCTATGATACGAAAAAAAAAAAAAAAAAAAAAAGTGAATGAAACGCGTGAAAAATGAAAAATGAAGAAGAGAAAACACGCGTTGTCGATCTGGGGCGGAAGGGAGAAAGGAAGACGACGTGCGGCGGGAACGACGACGCGTTGAGAAAAAAAGAACGCACGCGCTCAAAATTCACGCGTCGCGCCTTACACTCGCGCGACAAGGCTTTGGTGATGTGCAGCGCTTGCCGAACAAGACGTACGGCACCTGATATTTATGAAACTATGTAGACTATTGGCTATATATACACATGCTACATGCAGAAGAGACGAACGAATAGCAAGTGGGTATGTACAAACACAAGCACAACAGACAAACGGGGGAAAAAAATCAACAAAAATGCTGCAAAAACTGTTTCGGACCATATATAAAAATTATCTACAACCTTCATGCCGTAACGTTGTCCCGCAATGCCAACAGTCGCGGGTAAACATTCAATCCCATTTTCTTCACCGATGCGTCAGGCGTCGTAGATCCATAATGCTCCACGCTCTGAATCACAGTCTGGAATAGTTGCTGGTTGGTCTCGCTCACGAGCACAGCGCTCATTCCGTTGTTCACAATGCCTAGCAAGAACGTAAAGTACGCCTTTTTCATGTCATTTTGATGAATCTCTTCGTCTGTCGACCCGTTCGCAGAAACACTGAGAGACATAAAAATCCGGCTAAACAGCGGATTCAATAAATTATTAAGCATCTCCGCAATTCCCTCTTGGCCTTTGAAATTGTGAATCAACTGACCAAGGAAACTCATAAAGTCAATCAACTCTGTCGTGCTGCTCTCTGCCAGCAATCTGCTCACAAGAATTGGAATTTCCGGTAAGATGCGCGTTCCGAGAATCGGAACCATCCGCGCAAACGCAAACCTGCTAGATTCACGGATAATCTCCAATCTTGATAGAGTCTCGAGCGTGACAAGAATCGCGCGACTAGCCATCAAAAATTGCTCGCGCACTGTCTCTGTGATCTGCTTTCCACCGTCCGCGACACCACGCGCAAACGTGCCGACGGCCATGATATCGTGGTGAATCTGCAAAGCTTGCTGAGGATCCTCAAGTGCGCGGGGAAGGCATCGCTCCATACTACCAAAAACCGGACTCAGAATTCGCTCCATGAGCATCAACTGTTTTTCGTCCGAAACTGCGTCCACTGACGTAAAAATACCGGCAGCTTCAAACAGATATAGTCGACCTTCCAAAGTCGCAGAGTCAGACGAGCCGTCGGCAGACATATCAGAGTCACTGTCACTTTTCTGCGGGACTTCAGCAACAATCACCATGAGATCACTGATCGCGTTCAAAGCGGTTTCAGCAATATCTCCAATTATCGATTTGTGTAGTTTGATGAACCGGTAGAACAGAAACCATGACCGAACTTGTACTTGCACATGCGAACTGTGGATACCGTATCTTGAAACAAAAATCTCCAGCATACGAGGGATATACTCGTGATGCGCCTCAAAGAACTTTGGATTCTTGACAATCAGCTCCAAGTAGTGCAAACTGATTGAAGGGTGCCCAATGGTAAGAACATCTGATGTCGCCAACTTCATCATCATGTTATCAAGAATCTCCAGACTCCGCGTAGCAGGTGTGGACGCACTCGACCCCTTGAGTGGCAGCGCATTTGCGTTTCTTAGACCGTCGCTGTACGCACCAAGCTCAAATAGTCCCAGCTCGACATCCCTCCAGTTGCGCTTGCTACCATTCAGACTTTCCGCGACAACGCTGGAGATAGTCTCCATGAATAGATTCTCGTCAATCGCAGCAACCGCATCCTGGAACAAACGAAGCCGGCTTCGGATCTCCAAAAACTCGTTCTCCGAGTCATCTGTGCCGTTATGGAAATCCATCGACTCGTCATATTTCAGTTTCAAAATAATAGTTTTCAGCGTCGATGTAAGCATAGCCTCCCGACCGGGGGTCATTGGCCTATTCCGCTTTTTATCTTTCCGCAGCAAAGCAAGAAAATCGGAGATCGTAGGGAACACTTCAGATGAGGTATCGTCGTATTCGTTTGACAAAGCGTTAATTGCAAACGGCATCAGCTGCAGCAACTGACTCTCTGCGCTCTCGTGAATCTCAGGTGAAAGCTGGCCTTCGTCCAAAATCTTGATCAGGTCAACACAAACAACGTTGATCAGTCTTGCTACCCGCTCGCCAAATTCGGCATCATCACTAAATGGAGAAAGCTGCGAGATGGTTTGAGGAAGGTTGAGTAACTGGATTAGCTTGAGCTTATCAGCCGGCTGCATCTTCTTTGCAATAATCTCAGACAATGTATCGCACGCAGCTCCTCGAAGAGTTCCACTCATCAGGCATCCAAAAATAATCTGCATGTACTCTGGAGTCACAATGAGAGAGATATCGATCCACGAAACCCAGCTTCCGATCACACGCAAGCAGCTTTCCACAATCGAGCGACCAGCATCATACTGTGTCCACCGAATGAGAATCTCCCTCCATGACGCAGCAAGTTTGCCCATGTCGCGACTACGAATAACGTCTTTGACTGTAGTGTTGAGTCGCGTTGCTGAGCTCGATCGTTGAATCAGATTGTCTGCGATTTCGTCGTGCTGCGATGACAGTACCCGGAGGTAAAGATCAATGCCGCGCAAGTTGGAAAGGTACTCGCCGTCTGAGCATAGTGAGAGAAAGTCGTCGTAGAACTCAGGCCATGTATCGGGATATGTGAGGAGAAAAAAGTATGTAATTGTCTGGGCCATTTTGTTCTGGATGTCTAAAGGGCGTTAGTCGATCGAGGATTCAAAACAAAAGAGAACTCACATGTAGGATCAGCAGGAGATTGAGACTGTGCACTGAATTCCCGGCGGATGTAAGACCAGAGAGCATCTTTGATCATGGGAAATGAAATGTCGTTGAGCGCCTTCGAATCGTTTTGTAGACTATAACGTAAGTATGTGGACCAGTTACAGAGCGAGTAACTTACAGTTTGACCAATGCGTCGTCGACGACTTGCAGCGCAAAAAATCGCACAGCAACGGTTCTGAGAGGTTAGAAAAGAAGTTTAAAAACGTAGTTGGTAGTACATACCGCTTCTGCTCGCTGATAAAGAGAGAAAGACACACTTTCCATCCATCTTCAGATTCTTTGATATGGTTGCAGAACGCCATTGCCTATAAACTACAGTCAGATGCGTATCAAATAGTAAAGAAAAACAAAACGGACCTGCTGTTTGAGGCTCGGATCGGCCTGAGGACTCAGGGCGATCTCGACCGCCTGCTCGACTTGGTCCTCCATCGCGACACGAACAGGCGGCTATCAGTGCGAAGCAGGAGAGACGAGCGTCGTAGAGGTCGAAGTAATGAGAAAGCAGGCACCCCAAAAAACGCAGATCAGCGTCCAGAGAGATTTCACGAGCCGAAGACGAAAAGTGGTGCCGAGAACGAACCGCGTGTAGTTTTTTATAGGTTGTCTGTTATTGAGTCTGGTGCACTCGCTGCGCGTAGTTGAAATCGCGGAATTTAGACCGACATGATTGCGCAAACGCGCCCTTTACTATGCGAATATAAAACAATCACTTCAAGATGCTGATCTGCGTATCCACTGAGCTCAAAGATCACAAAAGTAGGGATCCGGATCGCGTGCAGAGCATTCCAGATGCCGCTTCAAAAAAATCAAACACGCGAAAGCGTCACAATAAGTGGCCGGGTAATTCCAGCGGTATATACGGAGTGGCACGCGTGTTCTCTCGGTGGTCTTCATTACGGCAACGCGTATTACAAGTCAAGATGACAGATTAAAATTAACTGTAATTGTTTTTAATCTCAATCTGGATTCCGAGCTGATTTTTACTGACGAGATTGTTTATATTTGTTTTACAGTGACTACGCCGGCAAAGCCAGAACCGTGTCCAGGTTTGGCTGATAACGCGCTACATACCCGGAACAGTACTCCTTGCGGCCGCGACTCGCACCATCTTACATATCGTCATATATCATTGTTCAGCCAGTAATATTCATGATTTGGTCATGATGGTCGTGTCCATCGTGGCTTTCGGAGGTACTGTCTGGTAGTCAGAAGTCCTGGGAGCGCTTGAGACGTACTACATACGAGATGGTTAGGGATTTCCGCCTCTGTAGCGACAAATCAAGACGTGAGATTTGTACAATTATCCATATAGGTCTTGCTTCTGCAACTGATATATCGCTTGAATGATACGAAGCCGGACGCGTGAGTACTGTGTAGGGACTTCAGTACACACAATCCACGCGCCACTGACAGATCAGTCACGTAGGATCACATGGCAGATGCACATACAAGGCACATAATGTAAAACCAACTGTAACTGCTCTTTTCGGCAGCCCTCGAGGCTCGCAGAACTTACAAAGCATCTGAAAAGTAATCCTCAGTGAGATCTTGAGGATATTAGTCATCGCTGACAGCCTTCATGTGACAGCCTCGGCATCCGGCACAGGAGTGTACACGCACCCCTTGTGCGCGCTCACACGACCCCGGATTTCTCGCCTCGGCAGGGCAGTTGCTGAGTGAGGGGCACCCGCGCGCTCCGTCGAGGCACCCCGCGTGCTCCTCGGATATAAATCGATCCCCGCTCCCCTCCTCCTCCTCCTCCTCCTCCTCCTCCTCCTCCCGTTTTCCCCTTCTTCCCCATATCACTAATCCCACAATGGCCGAACGTCTTTCTGCTCTCGCGGCCCAGCTCCAGCCAAACCCCGTCTCCGCCACCGCCGCGGTGACCGACAAAAACCCCGACGACGTCGTCATCTGCGGCGCCTACCGCTCCGCCATGACCAAGGGCGGCAAGGGCGGCTTCAAGGACACCCCGGCCGCCGACATGCTCGTCGAGGTCTTGAAGGCTCTTGTCGAGCGTACTCACGTCGATCCTAGCCTCATCGGCGAGGTCTGCGTCGGAAACGT
Source organism: Myxozyma udenii (assembly GCA_030705025.1). Taxonomy (NCBI): domain Eukaryota; kingdom Fungi; phylum Ascomycota; class Lipomycetes; order Lipomycetales; family Lipomycetaceae; genus Myxozyma; species Myxozyma udenii. The sequence continues at coordinate 125,868 of JANIWG010000007.1, forward strand.
CCTCGCGCCCGGCGCAGGCGCCACAGAGCACCGCGCGGCCGCCCTGGCTGCGGGCATCCCGCATACTACTCCCTTCGTGGCCATTAACCGGCAATGCTCATCTGGACTTATGGCTGTTGACTACATTTACCGACAGATTGCGACAGGCAACATCGACATCGGCGTCGGCGGCGGCGCGGAGAGCATGTCCTCTAACTACGGTCCCAACTCTGTGTCTCCTTTCTCCGACCACCTGCGAGACAATTCGGAAGCCGGAAAGTGCCTGATTCCTATGGGTATCACCTCTGAGAATGTGGCGTCAAAGTACGGTGTTGGCCGTGCAGATCAGGATGCTTTTGCGGCGTCTTCGTACCAAAAGGCCGAGGCTGCGCAAAAGGCAGGAAAATTCAAGGATGAAATCGTTCCCATCAAGACTACTTTTTCTGATCCAAAGAGCGGCGAAGATGTTGAGATCACCGTCGACAAGGACGACGGAATCCGGTACGGTGTCACTGCCGAGAGCTTGGGTAAGATCAGACCTGCGTTCAAGAAGGACGGTACCACCCATGCAGGTAACGCGTCCCAAGTCAGTGACGGAGTTGCCGCGGTCCTGCTTGCCCGTCGATCCACTGCTCAGAAACTCGGTCTCCCCATAGCCGCAAAGTTTGTTGACTGTGTCGTCGCTGGTGTTCCTCCTGAAATCATGGGCGTCGGTCCCGCTGTCGCGATTCCCAAGCTTCTGAACCGATACAACTTGAAGCCGTCGGATATCGAAATTTACGAAATCAACGAGGCGTTTGCGAGTCAGGCGCTGTTTTGTATCAAGGAGCTCAAGATCGACATCAAAACAGTCAACCCCAACGGTGGCGCTATCGCGTTCGGTCATCCACTCGGATGCACTGGCGCACGGCAAATCGCCACTATTCTGCAGGAATTCAAACAGTACAAGAAGAAAATCGGAGTTACGTCAATGTGTATTGGTACTGGCATGGGCGCTGCTTCGCTCATTGTCGCGGAGTAAGCATCTCTTTTTCTTTTTTTGTATTATTTGTTATCAGGTGTTAGTTTTGTGATTTGTTCATTGCGTCTCTTCTGTTGTCAACTATGTACAAATATATTCATGTCGCGGCGGCAAACAAACACAAATTTTCCCTCGAGACTTCAGGTTCCACGTACTTGACAAGCTGCAAGTTTCCACGAAACTGCGCAAAAACCTCGTCTTTCAGCAGCCTTCGTATCCGCCCATAATCCAATAACGCACGCACTTTCCGACCTATTATCTCCCGCTCGTCCGCATCCAATCCGGATACATGCTGCTGCTGTTTTTGATATAGTTCCTCATCAATCTCATGCTCATCATCGTCATCATCGCTCGCGTCAGCAGCATATGCCTCTTCGTCCGTAGTCGTACGAACGGGTCTTTTTCCGCATACAGCCCACGAGCTCATCTTGGTCAAAATTTCAAAGCCACGACGCGTAACAGTTTTTCTGCTGTCTGATTCTAGATATACAACTGGGTAGGTATCAAACGTACATCGTTGTCGGCAACACAACGCAATCATGATACCCTTTACCGGGAGCAGATTCTCATTCTGTTTGCTTGCAGAGATGTAGTTTGATAAACACTGAAGCGTAAGATCCGTCGCTGCGCCACACAGATGCTTCGAAATAGCAACTATTCCAACGTTTTCCTCATGAGGCCGTTTACTTCCATCGTAGGTAAATCTATCGTCTTGCGCAAGTGCAAGGTCCTTAATATCAGTTTTGAACCGTACCACCGTAGGCTCCACGATACTGTCACCCTCCTCCGCCATTTCATGCGCGTCTTTCACAATTTTCGAATCAAGTTTTAATCGCATACTAGATCGATCAATCAGCACAATCATCGGAGCAACACTCTGTTCCCTTGTTTCCTTCTTTGAAAGCTCCATCACACCCTGATGCAAATATCTCGAAAGTTCACCTCTCCCTGATCCAAACTCCACAAAACAATTCTCAGGCAGAAGCAAACCATGCACATCTAGCATCGCAACCAAGGAAGCTTGCTGTGTCGCGTGCTTTCGATTCGTAACTTCAGTGAACCGCTTGTTCAATCCTACATGCGTACGTTGACACAGTGGTATCGCGTCTATATCAAGATACTTTCGCGCTGCGTCGCCATCTTCACCGTCCGCTTTCAAAAGCTCATCATACGTCGCATTCACAAATGCAATCCACTCATCATACTCACTCTTCGAAACCGCTTCATGCGTTACTCCAAACGCACCTTCATCTTTCCTCACCGCGATCGGCGTGACGTTACAATCTCTCGCAAACCACGGCTCGTTCACAGGTTCTCCGTTTCGTGCAGACGGACATTTGGGGATATGACGCTTCAAATCGTAAAGCCAGACTGTATGCGAATTGTCAACAGGACATGGAACCCGCGTGCGTTTCGCGTCACGTCTCGAAACCTTTAGTTGTGCGGACACTGCATCTGTCACATTCACAACTTTAACCCCCGCATTCGAGTCCTAAACCTCATTAGCCCACCACTTCTTTCTTTCAGCTTGACAAACTTTATTAGAACTAACCGCAGTAAGATGCTGCGCACAAAACCGCTCACTAGCTTTTCGCGTCATATTACATCGTCGATTCGCCTTATGCGGCAACAAGTATTCGCATTGTAACCTCGCTTTCTTGCGCGTTCCATCCGCACTTGCTCCATCACCATCGTCGTGTGCCATTGATTACTTGCGATGATTGCTCCGTAAATCTAGTAAGGAACTGAACTGAACTGAACTTGATTCCTCTCCAGGCCATGCGCAAGGCAGATTTTCAAGTGCGATGGTGCGGCTCAGCCGACTGGGACATTTCTTCCTCGGACGAGCGCGAACAAGCAAGCTCTGACGAAGCAGACGAGGAAGTTCGTGGTTTGAAGAGAACAAGGACGATGAGACGATGGTTCTATCGTTCAGGAATCACGCAGCTCATAGAATTCCCGTGATTCACCTGTATCGGCGACTGTTACGACACTGTAACGATCTCACTGCGTTTTCCGCGGCTTTACCACCACCTGCGAATCGACCTACGATTGCACGCGATGTCGCGCTGATTCGATGGGATATTAAGAAAAAATTCAAGTTGCATAAAGGGTTGTTGTCGCCGTATATTGTTGTGCGAAGGATTCAGGAAGCGAGAGATGCTGTTGTGAAACTTGCGCAGGCAGCGGTGGTTGCAAGTAATGCGATTAAAAATGGAACGAGATCAGCAGAGGTGTGGAGGATGAGTGAGATCCGGGGTATTAAAGACAAAGCGACTGCGTTACGAAGGACGGCGTATGCGAAGCGAAATTATACCCCATCAACAGCATGCGTGAAAGTTTCACGTAATAACCCCGAACGCGTGAAGATTGCGCAAGAAAGAGCGTGGATAAACCGGATACGGACTGAGATTCTACATAAACTATCGACACTTCCAACGCCGCCTAAACGACTACCCACGTCAGAAGAGATTGAGACGATAGCACTAGAGCGACGACGCGTGTATGAGGAGACATTGAAAGAGAGGAAGAAACGAGCACGGGTTCATAGACCTCGGACGCCTCGGTTGGTGCATTTACAAGGAGCTTTGAAAGTTACGATTTTGATTGCGCCTGAACGATGGAAAAATCGACGGACGCATGTGTGGTCGCGGAGGAAGATACTTAGAGGACAAAAGATTATGGATTTGATTCATTGGGCTCAAGGGCAATTGCGGATAGCAGAGCACGAGGATGCGTGGGATGCTTTGGTAGGGCGTGTAGAAGAGGAATCTTTGTATGTGGGCACGCATAAGGAGATTCTCGAGGTTGCGACGAAGATGTTGGCTGATGCCAACCGAGTGGAGCAGGAGTATGGCGAGAGAGCACTGGTGCGGTTACGAAGAATGCAAATTGATGCGTTTCGTGATTCTGAGGATTATGTGCGGAAATTCGGGCTCACGGAGGAAGAACTTGATGAGGCGGAATGGGGAGAAAGTGGATAAACTATTTGTAAATACCTAAGGATCGATGATCCGTGCGATAGAGATAGTTGGTTACTAGGTTCCGTATCTATCTGTAATATACAATGAACCACGCATGCAAAGTACAAGAGAACAAATAGAAATCAAAACAATAAAGCAGAACGCACAACGTCCATGCGCGCGCACATACACACATTGGACTCAAGGCAAATCAACAAAACAAAACTCAACAAACATGCTGCAAACTCAACTCGACTTATTCAGTTTATACAACAAACATACATACATACGACAACAAAAATAACAACAAAACGAATAAAAGACGACAATTCTCAATTGAACCGTGCTCCTGCACCCATTAAACCTCCCCTTCGTGCTCCTCCGCTCATTAATCCACCACCTCGTCGTCCCATTCCACCAACAGTACTACCACCAATACTGCCTCCAACGGATCCGACTTGCGGCGCGCGTGCACCAGTGTTACTCAACGCAGCGCTGCGTACTGAAGGAACCATCAAGCTGCCGCCGACGGTGGGGATCACCGGTGGTGTGAATGAGCTTGATAATGGTGAAGAAGCAAATGTCGATGCTCGTGGACTCGTTGGTTGCTGGGTCGGCGTCATCACTGTCGCTGTTGATGCTGACGCCAGAGCCGGCGGTCGTGTAGCTGATGATCCTCGCGACCCTGATCGTCTACTCGCTTGCCGTCTTCGACTGGCGTAAACCAAACCAGCGTCTTCCTCGTCTGCTTCAGCGTCACGAGGTGACACGACTTCGATGGATCCAAAGTAAACGACTTTTACTGAATTTCCAAACCCAACGACAATAGATCGATGACCAAGTTTCCCAACCGGGCCGAGTTGTGACACAAGAAGTTCAGAGTCCTGTTGCTGTCTGTGAAGTTGTTGATGCATTTCATTTCGATCTCGTCGACGACTGTGGTTCCGGTGTCGTCGATGATGGTGATGATGATTATGATGGCGTTTCCTATGCTTCTGTGATTGTCCGCTTCCAGACTCGCTTGTCTCGTCATTCTGCCTCCGACGTAGTCGCAGCGACGAGGAACTTGAAGCTTCGTCGTCAGTTCGCTCATCGTCACCTTCATCCGACGACGACGAAGATGAATCTGAAACTGGTATGAACCGACGCGTAGTCGACCTTGAAAACCGCTGCATTGACAAATGTTCCTCTTCAGGACGCAACTCATACGTCGCAACAGTCCCATCCATACTCATAGTCCATCCTTCCCACTGGTCTTCTGTGCGCGTGGACGGAACCACGCTGCCGTTGAAGGTCGGAACATATAGTTCGGATTGCACGGTCGATTTGCGCCGGATTCCCATCACAATGTTGATATCCGTTATTTCCCACGACGGCGCATCCTCTAACCAATGCTGACGCTCAGAAATTCCCTCGAATCCAATACATCGCTTTTCACGCAGATCACGCTCGACACGCAGACAAATCGTCTTGCGCGCACGGTTCGGATTGACGTACGTATGCATTATCAACATATCAGAATCAATCGCAGTGTATAGGATGCACAACGCGCCAATGGTCGAACAACCGCAAAACGGACAGTGCTGCATATGATCGTGAAACACACGCAACGTACCCCGCTTATAAGGCGATACCTGGAACGTTTTCACCACTGTTCCTGTCTGCACATCGATTAAGTCGACAAGAATACCCCGTGCGCGAAGAATCATTCCCAATTGCGCAAGCGGGAGGATAACTGTTGACTCGCTTATAGGTAACGAGCCTGATGATGATGACGAGGATGTAGACGACGGTGGTCGCGGCGTGGCTATAGGAGCAACATCTGGTTGCGCCGATGGTAGTCTGGGACCGGGTTTCTTGAGTCCGTTTTGCTGCCGCTCAAGCATGGGGATGAGACCAGGAGTGAGTTGCAGCTTACTTGAGATCCATGAAGTGCGCACCAGCATTGTGATGTACACATCACCGTCACGAGTAGCAGACACAATCCGACGGGGAAGTCGTGGAGTAAACAACTTTTCCGCGGTCACGAGCGGTCGCTCAGATATTCTGTGCTCGAAAACAACGCCGCTTGCGTCCGCGCCAATTTGATACAAAATACCGTTACGCCCCACAACGACAAGATTCACGCGCGTGACCATACCCGGTGTTTTCTCAGTTAGAAACAAGACTGCCGCCGGTGGCGCGTTCACTAGTCCCGCAAGCTGAAACGACCAGACTAACCGCGATGTCGCAACGCTCCAACAAAACACTTTTCCTGGACGCGTGCAAATCGCAAGAAATCTACCATCAGTATCAAGCGTGATCGACGTGACAGGCCAAGAGCCGTCTCCTGAAACAGCAACACGTTTAGGCTTGTGCAGTCTTCGTGAGTTGACTTGCCACAGCAGCACTTTATGATCCAAAGCGACTGACGCGACGAGACCAGTTGACGAAGTGGTGAGACGGACGATGTCGAGACTGTGGTACAGAGCTAGATCCTTAGTGACAAACACAGGGGACGAGCTTAATCGCGGGTCTGAAGCCTGTTCGTCACGCACGTCACGAAGCATGTCGTTGAGCATGATTGCGACGCCGCCGAGCGCAACACAGACGACGACGGTGAATTCGGTCCAGAATGAAGGACATGCATTGAGGAGACGCGCGATGCTTGTTGGAGTTGTATCGAGTTGCACGGTCGTTGATGGTGAAAGCGTGATGAGTAGAGGTTGGTAGTATCGTAGCGCGGGGGTTGAAACGCGGGCAAAAAGGGTAGTTAGTGCATCTTTGGGAACGACGTGTTCGTGGAAAAAGAGAAGTAAATACTGTCTCCAGTTGATCTGGCTGAGGAAACTCGGCGTGACAGCGGTGCTGGCGTTGATGCCAGTCGCGACAGCGGTTGTGGCTGCGTCGGTGCTGTACAGCGACTTGGCGAGGGTGAGGTAATCTCTGTCGCCGAGGTAATGTAGCTGCATCGAGAAAAGAAAGCAGCCCGTGACGACAGCACCGGCAGTTGTGGTCGTAGGCACGCTTCGCTGAGTGAAGAAACTGACAATTTTGGGGAGCGGGTTCCACGAGCCATTGTCATCCATGAGCATCGCGTCTTCGTCATCTGAGTCCTCTGCGTCGCTCGCAGGGGCGATGCTCGTCTGAATCAGATCCTCCAGCTCAAGACGACGAACATCGATAGATAGAATCGCAAGAAAGTACGTGATGTGGAGAAAGTAGTCAATGACGAGCGCGATTGCGACGAAAGTGCAAAACTGGCCGATTGCGGAAGAGCAAAAGAGAATAGGGATGAGGAGGAAGAGAATGTTGGAGATGTAGGTGACTGTTGAGAGGAAACCGACGCGGCCAAGAGCAATGCCTAGTCGAGCAGTGGCGGGTTGCTCGGGCTGGGTGTATGTAAGTGCATTGACTAGCCGGAACATGTTTTCGGTACTGAGGACAATGAACATGAATGGGAATGCTTGCTTGGGGACGAAGCGCATGTCGATGTTGAGAAGGCACATGACCGTTGCTGCGCCGGACATTGCAAGGGTGATCTGCGGGGTAATTGGAGTTAGCTCGGATTGACGATGAAAAGTTGAAGAAAAAAAAAGTATAGCGCACCTCGACAGCAAAGGCGAAGAACAAGCCAATTCGCGAGCGCACAGAGTTGATGCGGTTGAGAGAGATGGCAAGGTACATGAACGCGAGGATGTAGCCACCTGTGAGAAGAAGATTACCACGCAGCGAGATCGGGCTGTACCGGGTGATGTATTCGACCGAGGGGATGGGGACGGAGAGGACGGTTGAGTTGTCGGTCTGCGTGGCAAGTAAGAAATTAACGTTGCGGTCCCATTCTGCTGCTAGGGGTGACTGTGCATCGCCGGTGCAGATCAGAGAGATCACGATTGCGTCGCATAGCGCGGAGCCGTCGGTGATGGTGAACCCCGGAAAGACGGTTGACGGGTTCAGCGCGGGGTCGGATGTGATGGTGTCGGAGACGGAGGGGTCGTCAAGGAAGGCTGAGTGCGAGCCACGCCAGTAGTGCGAGGGGGAGATGAGAACGCAGGCTGGGTCGTTGGGTGGTGACGACGTTGGGATGAGATCTGCCTGGATTGCCCACGCGCGATCGAGCGCCGGTTTGGCGAGTTGGAAGGGCGCATGGTCTGCGTCTTCGGAAGCGACAATTCGCACGTGCCGGACATCGACGGAGGAGGGGTAGCCGAGTAGAGGAGCGGCGTAGGCGAGGGCAGGTATGGCTGGCTGGTCTGCGAAGGAGCGGGTAGCGATTGCGGCGGACGGGGCGAGCGGGTGGAGGAGGAGGGCGCGGAGAAACGGGTAGCCGAGGGCGAGGGCGGCGACGGCGGCGAAGAGGATGAAGAATTGGGGCGCGCGCACGACGACGACGGCGATGTGCTGGAAGGCGCGGAAGATTTCGCTGTCGCGGGAGAGGTTGTTTGCGTAGCACTTGCCCCGGAACAGGGCGAGCACGGCGGCCCGGAGCTGTGGAGGACGGTCAGCGGGAGAAGCGAGAGGCGGGGAGGAGGAGCGGGCGAGACAGACCATGATGCGGCGGCCGTGGAAGGACCGTCACGGCCGGCGCCGCGGAAGACGCTGGACACGCGGCGGCGGGAGAACGAGCGAGGGCGCCGCCGTTGCGGAGAAGGAATCCGCGCGCGGGAGGGGGGTGGTGAGGGCGGTGAGGGCGGTGGTGGTGATGGGGAGGGGGGGGGAAGGAGGAGGAGGAGGCGCGCGAGACACGGGCGGGCGGGGTCGACGCAGACAAAGGCGGCGGAGGCAGAGCGCAGACGGAGAGCGCGAAAACAGCGAGACGGGCGAGACTCGGACTCGGGTGCGCGAGGACGGGGCGGAAGCGGGAGCGGTGAGAGCGACGCAGACGGACGCCGTGAACCGCTGAAGAACTCGGACTCGACTTCTTCGCGCAGTCGACATCCCCGCGGCCCTAACCCAGGTGCCCGCAACTCCAGTAGGTGTATATATATACACACACCACTCTATATCTGTACTCATCTGTACTTGCGCCCAGCTAAAGTCTCTTTATATATACCACAACTACACACACTATATACTACACGCCATTCGGCGCTCATCGGCGCGGAATACCCCGGCCGCGGCCCCGCGGCGGCGCCTGGGCCTGCTGGCTCTCCTCATTCTTCACCGTCTCGTCGACCGACAAAATCAAGCACGCGGCCTCGACCGCAGACTGGATCGCGTTCACCTTCACGAGCGACGGCTCCCACACAAACCGAGCCATGTTGTCGCCGATATCCTCCGCGTCAAAGTCGATTCCCACCCACGTGTCTCCGCGCGCATGCCGCATCCGCAGCCGGTTCAGCAGATCCGTCGCGTCGAATCCAGCGTTATCGCACAGCTGTCGTGGAATCACCTCCAGCGCCCGCGCAACCGCCGCAATCACAAGCTGCTGCTTGCCCGCAATCGTGCGCGAGTAGTCGCGCAGGTACTTGGACAGCTCCATCTCGATCGCGCCGCCGCCCGCAACAACAGAGTTGTTTTTCACCGCGCGCTTAACAATCATGATCGCATCATGCAGCGACCGCTCGACTTCCTCGATAAACTGCTCCGCTCCTCCCCGCAAAATCAGCGTGCACGTCTTGGCCTTCGGGCATCCCGTAAACAGGTTGAATCGCTCGCCTCCGATCTGGCGCTCCTCAAACGCTCCACACGTGCCAAGGTACTCGGCCTTGAGATCAGAGCACGTCGACTGCACGCTTCCACCAACCGCCTGCACCACGCGCTCCATGTCGTCCGCAGTCACGCGTCCTGCGCAAAACACGTCCCGATCTGCAAAGTACTGCGTAGCGAGATCGCCAATCGGCAGCTTCGACAGCACAATCTGCGCCCCAGTGTTGTAGATCGCCTCGAGCTTCTCGTAGATAATCTTCCACTCTGCATCCACAACCGCCTGGTACTCCGACACCTGCTCAACCCGCACCTCGGCGTTGTCCTTCTCAGCCTTGAGCTCGAGCTCGACGTTCAAGCACACAATCTTGGGATTCGTGAATGCCTTGGGCTGCTGCTCGAAACCGGCGTATGAAAACGTCTTCTTGAACGCAACACCGTTCACGAGGAACGAGTCCTCAAGACTACCTCCCGCAATCTTCTTGACGCCAATCAAACTCTCGTCCAAGTCGTCCTGGTCAAGCGCAAGCACCGCGTCTACTGCCATCTTGGTGAAAAGGTCCGAGTTCTGGTGAATCAGCTTCGACGACATCGCCGTCGCCGCACACTTTTCCAGCAAGTCTCTTATTTCCCTGTATACATGTCAGTACAGTTCACACCATTAACTTCTCCAGATACATACGCAGGATTGCTTCGCTCGACAGTGACAGCAAGCTCCTTAATCTTGTTCACCGCAAGCTGTGCAGCCGTGCGGTATCCCTTTGTAATCACATGAGTCGACACGCCTTCCTCGACAAACGATTTACTCTCGCGTAGCAGTTCACCAGCAAGAATCGTCACGCTAGTAGTGCCGTCGCCGACCTCGGCGTCCTGGGACCGCGAGATATCGACGAGCACTTTCGCGGCCGGGTGCACGACGTCGAGAAGTTTCAGAATCGTGGCGCTGGAAGATGAAAAATAAAGTCAGCTCAATTCAGTACCTCAATCATTGCAGCATAGCAAACCCACCCGTCATTTGAAATCGTGGTCTCGCCATTCGACCCCACAATCAGAATATCCGAGCCCAGCGGACCAAGTGTTGGTCGGATGGTATCCTGGATCGCGAGGCACGCATTGATGTTGCTAATAATCTGACCCCGACCTTGCGACGCGTCGGTGCCTTCCTTGAGCACCACAATCGTGGGCGTTTGTCCTCCAAAGTTCATCGTGGCAGACGAATTGACTGCTGTTGCTGTTGATGTTTGGTGGTGGTGATGCGTATGTTTGCAGCTTGTTACGCGTATTGAGACGCGTGAGAAGGATTAAGAAAAATTGTCAGGGCTCGCGTGCGGCTGGTCAGCGCTGCCTTTCGTACCCGCCCTCGAGTCTCGTCGCCTCGTCCTCGAGAGACGGATCGAAGTGACGTTACAATAGCCGTAAGCGATCTACTTTTATATCTTACGTAGTTAATCTTCTACTGTCTACTCTGGAACGTATATTGACAGCGCGATACTGCGTGCTAAGGCGGTGCGACAAGCGGCCGGCCATCGCTCAACATCGCGACCGTGCGGCTCGCTCATTTTTTCTGCTCCCAGATATCAATCTTTGCCCTGCTTAAAGCACAAGGATCCTCCGCCAGATCAGATCATCGTCAAATCCAGAAAACATGGCGGCAGCAAACTTGTGGGTTGCTGCGTCAGATAACAACCGGATTGCGGTTGACGCGCTTATAATAAGCGGGAAGAACACAGCGAATGATAAGGATGAAAACGGGTATACTGCCGTTCACGCCGCTGCATCATATGGACATGACGAATTGCTCGAGTATCTCGTTACTGAACACGGAGCGAATGTGAACATCACTGACGATGATGGGGAAACTGCGCTGTTTGTTGTTGAGAACGTGAGTACGGCACAGGTGCTACTGCGGCTTGGTGTGGATTGGAAACATACGAATCTGGAAGGCAAGACGGCACGGCAAAAGCTACAGGAGGAGGTGGAGGAGGATGGGGAGCCGTATGAGGAGGTTGTTGAGTTTCTTGCGCGGCTAGAGGCGGAAAATGGAGAAGGATTGTCGAGTACAGGAAAGAGCTTGGAGGAGTTGGCGAGAGAGATCAGCGAGGCGCAGCCGCCTGAGAATATGACGGTGTCGTATACGACAGGGCCGGGAGCGTTAGAAGCGATGGCTGCGGGACAGGAGGGGGATGTTGATGCAAATGACGAGGCTTTGGCGGAACGGCGAAGGAGGATAGAGGAGGCGCTTAGGTCTGAAAATCCGGAAGAGGGAATCCGTGAGCTTGTGGCCGAGGCGGTGAGGTTGCAGCTGGCGGGTGGAGATGAGGAGGACTCGCCACGGCGGGTCAAGACGCGGAGGGAATAGTGGGAGGGGCTAATGACTGTGATTTAGAGACAGTTTAGTGTGTAAATATTTATTTTAATTATATACAGTATTGTATGTACACTCGGTACGGACAAGTTACGACCGCATGACCGCTTTTGAGGTGTCGTCGAGGAGTTTCGCAATCTTTGCGGCGTAGTCCTTTGCGATTTTGTCAATCTTCTGATGAAGCTTGTGGGTGACGTCTTTGCTGTAGTCCGCGGATTCCATAAGCTTGACCTGTTTGAGAGCGGCCTCGCGGGCGTGAGCGAGGGCGGACGTACGGGTATGGTCGCATGCGTCTTTGATGGATTTGACGGTTGCGTCTCGGGATTCACGAGTCGGAGCGGGGAGATCGATGGAAAGAGTCGAGGTCTTGGACGGATCGATTTGCGGGTTCATGCCGAGGCCGGCGTCGGTGATGGCTTTGGAGACGTGTTTGAGGAGGTCCGGGTCGTAGACGAAGACGGAGATTACGCGGCCGCCTTTGACAAGGGCGACCTGGGCAAGCTGGTCAATTGCAAGCTTTCCACCTGGACCAGCGTCGACTTTGATTCTGTTGATTTTGGAGAGATCAGCTTTTCCGAGCCGGAGTTCTTTGATTTTATCCGAGAGCTGGGCTAGGACGGTGTCGCAAGCTTTGCGCAAGTCTTCGGGGTCGTAAACGGAGACAAGGGAAGCGGGGGAGTCGTCTGCGTCATCGTCGTCATCGCGACGCTTGCCGGATTTCTTCTTGGGAGAGGCCTTTTTGTTGGGGGAGGGGGTGCTGGAGAAGGCGCGGAGAGGTTGAGCGGGAGAAGAGCGGGAGAGAAGGGAGACGGCTGCGGGAGCACGGAGAAGAGGGCGGGGGGTTGTGAGAGCGCGCGCGAGAGGGAGACGCAGACGGGGAAGAAGAGCGGGCCGGGGGATCATTGCGGGGAAAGTGTGGAGAAGGAGAGGGACGGGATGAGGTGTACTATAAGCCAGTGCAGTATCTGGGTGTGTATGTAGAACGATGATTGTGGAAGTTAATTGTGGAAGGTCAGCTGCGGCGAATCTGCGGGTGAGGGCGGGTTGTGGGTGGAGAAGAAGAGTACCCGGGATAAGGCGACACGGGCGCGACACGTGAGCGACATGCGAGCGACATGCGAGCGACACGAGAGCGTGACAGTCGAGATATCGTATACGCCAGCGTTCGAGACGTTTGGAGCCGTCAGCAACGCAGCGACTCAGCGGCAGCGACGCAGCGAAAACGACGCCCGGAAGAAGTAAAAAACAGGGATCTGCGCCGTTCTTAGCGGACAAAGCACAGCAAGAAAGACGCTCGTTGCTGCAGGACGTCGCTGGGCGTCGCTGGACGGCCGGCCTTTGACCCTGGTGGCGAATGGGCTGATCGCAAAGCCCACCGGCGGTTATTCGGTGCTGATTGGGAAGGAAAGGACGCGTGGCGGTGCAACAGAGTGTGCGTGTGACACATTGCAGACATGCGTCGGGGTCTGAGTCGGTTTGGGTTTCTGGCCACGTCAAAATAAAGACCCGATCGCAGTTTGCCAAACCCAGATAGACTTTGCGGCAGGTGCCGTGAATTAAGTGCGCGGGCAGAGTTGCGAGCGGAGCTGCACGAGCGTCCACGAGGCCATCTGTAGACTCGCTGCGTGTCCGTTCTATATGTACTCTACGTTCTTTGTGTGCATGTGCACACGCGGCCTATGATTGCCATTCTGGGTGGCAGATAACAGGCCGGTCGGGCGGTGTATGCGCGCCGTTCGCCGTTCGCCGTTCGCGGTGGTCGCGTGGCAACGGTGCTGCACACTGATCTGCCATCTGTGCAGATGCTTTGCAGGTGCTGTGCAGGTGTTGACCAGAGCACAGCGAAAAGGGTGCGGACTACACGGCTTGCGTACCACAGTCGTACAGACCACCGACACCGATCACCAGCGTAACACACGCACACACACATAACGATCACCGAACGAACTAAACGAAAACGCCAACCGTGCTTAAGCGAGCCAAGGTCACCAACGCAACGGCAAAGCGGTTTTCCGCGTCAAACAGAACGAAAACTAAAAAAAAAAAAAATAAAAAAAAAAAAAAAGTGGTGTGGTGAGCAGACATCCAGACCTAAAAAAAAAATTGCCCGGACCACGAGGCGTTCGCGCGTTCGAATCTGGCCGCCGCGCGGCAAGAACACCCGTTTGCATCACCGCCACAGCGCCACGCCCGCCACCAATGCCCCGCAAGCTCGCGAGCGCCAGCATGGCGGTGCGCGGGCGGTGCACGTGGGCAGTGGGCCTCCTCTGCTCTGCATTATAAGCCATTCATTCGCTCTGCTCGGGCCCTCCTCACCGCCCGTACTTCTTTTGCTCACGCCCCGCTTCCCCCATCTCCTACCGGCGCTTCCCGCGCGTTTTCTTCATCACGGCCTCGTCAGCACTCTTGCTGCCGACGCACATGTCGGCCCCGTCCTACCCTGCCGGCAATCTGTTGGACTATCAGCAGCAGCAACAGCAGCAACAGCAACAGCAGCAACAGCAACAGCAACAGCAGCAGCAACAGCAACAGCAACAGCAGCAGCAGCCGAACCAGCAACAGCAGTACAACCAGCAACAGCAGTACCTCTACCAGCAACAGCTCTACGCCCAGGCGTCCCAATCACAGCAAGCCCCGTCGCAGCTGTACCTCCACCAATTTTTCCACCAACAACAACAGTACCTTCCTTACCAACAGCCCGCGCTTCACACCGCCCACCCCTACCAGCAGCAATGGCAGACCTACTCCGCCGTGCGCGCTCCCCACTCTCCGCCCGCAACCCAGCCTGCACTCGCTGCCGCCGCCACGGCAGCTACTGCCTCTGCGGCCACCGGTCCTGGTCCCGGTCCCATTCCGTCGTCTCACTCACACCGCCGCGGACCCTGGTCCGCCGCTGAGGACGCCCGTCTGCTCATGTTGATCGACACCCACGGGCCGACCAATTGGGTCCGCATTGCTCAGCTTCTCGGCACCCGGTCCGCGAAACAGTGTCGCGAGCGCTACCACCAGAACCTCAAGCCCACGCTCAACCACGCGCCAATCTCGCCCGAGGAAGGCGCACTTATCGAGGCCCTAGTTGCACAGCTCGGCAAACGGTGGGCAGAGATCGCCAGACACCTCGCCGGCCGCTCAGACAACGCCGTGAAAAATTGGTGGAACGGCGGTGCGAACCGCCGTCGCCGCGGCAACTCCACCAGCACCGACGATGGGCCCTCGTCGTCGTCGACTGCGAGCACAAGCGTGGGCTCTTCAGCGGCCACGGGGTCTGCCAGCTCGTCGCCCGCGGCTTCTGCCGCTGCCGGTTCCGGTGCCGGTGCTACATCGTCTGTCGCCGCGCCGGTGTCTTCTACACACTCGTCGCCGTCGTCGACAGCGTCGGTCACGCCGACGAGCACGTCGACGTCGGTTTACGCGTCATCTTACCCGTTTGCGTACGAAAGCGCTGCCCCGCGGAATCTGCCGCGGTACTACGACGATGCGACAGCGGCGCAGATGCAGCAGACACAGACGCAGATACAGACTCAGGCTCAGGCTCAGGAGCAGCAGCAGCAGCAGCAGCAGCAGTTCCATCTGAGCGAGCCCTACGCACACGGCGGCGGAGCGGGCGCAGCACCACCCGGGCCGTCGGCGGCCAACGCAGAGGAGCTACAGTACCGCGCATCGCTGTCGGGACTGATGGATGCTTCGTACCCCGGATACGGGACCTCGGCATCGGCGGCGCTGGCACAGTACCGGCTGGCAAGCGGCGGTGACGGGGACAGCGCAGCAGACGCGCGGCGAGCAGCAGCGGTCGCACAGTACGAGGCGTACGAGGCGGCGATGCGGCAGCGCATTGAGCGGGGGGAGGTGCTGGACGAGGAGGAGGAGCAGCGGCTGCGGGACCAGCGGATGAACATCAACCGGCTGCTGATGTGAGGGGGGCTGTGAAGGGCGGAGAGTGTACGACTAGGAGCGAGCGAATGGCGGTGTTGCGTGTTGGTGTTGATGTTGTACGAATACAGACGAGTCGAAATCTAACCGAGGCTAAAAAGTGGTGCCAGAAATCAGGCTACTGTGTGTGGCGGTGCTCGATCTGCACGGCCGTGCGTGGCGAGGCGAGGTGGCGGTGCGTGCTGCGCGCTCTGACAGCCGTTCGGTGGGCGGGCGCGTCTTCTGCAGCGTCTTCTGTGCGCTGCAGCACGCGGACCCGGCCACGCGTGGCTAAGCCTGGCTGGACCCGCTGGGCCCGTGCGGACCCGGCCAAATATGGGCGGACCCGGCCGGTCTTTGCGAGCACTTTGACAGCCCGTCAAAAATAAACTCTAGCGAGGGTCGACACAGTCACACACGCACGCCCGAGTCGATCGTCGGCGAAGCGTCGGACGTAAATTCTGAATTCTGCGCGACGCCACCCGGCGCCACAGCCTCCACGTATGTACACACAATGCAAATGCCGCGGCGGTTTCCATAATATGCTTCCATTAATAAAAACCAGTGCGCGCGCATTGTGTGCATGGCGACCGATTGGACGCCCAGGCCGGCGCTGCAGCCGTGGATCTGTGGCGCGCCCGAATTAGCCTTTTTCCTCGCGTTAAGCGATTCTCCCCACCGCCCACGCTGCGTCCGGATCTCACTCCCGGTCTGCGGCCGGCCAGTCGTGATCGTGGACAGATCTTCGTCAAGTACCATCGACGACACATGCTTGCGCGTATACTTGTAACACGCTACGTGTAACACGTAACACATACGCTGCAGCTTCCTCCAGTCGTCGCGCCATCGGCCTGGCTGTGGCGAAACACCGCGCCTTTGACCGTGTTTGACCGTGTTCAACCGTTGTTTGCTCAATGGCAATGTATTTTACCCTAACGCTTATAGTCTCATGACGAACTTCCAACGGCAAAGCGTAGACAAGTCTCGCGCACAATTTTGCTGATTTGTCGTGTCTTATCCAAAGACAGACACGTTGTCGTTCCATACAGCCAGCCGTTATCACCCGTCCTTACTCGTCGACTCAGACTCGACTTTGTGCTCCTCACTCCTCTTCGCATGTGATCTTCTCCGCACAGTGCTGTTCAATCAATCGACTTCGTATCGAGTCTTGCAAACTTCCCCGCTCGCCTCGCGACTCGCTTAGAAAGCTCAACGCCTCATGAAAGCGCCACTTCGCCCCACCGGCACTCGAGCTCATTCATGCGTCTCATGCACATGCACATCCTCCGTTACAAATCGTGTTTGACCTTCCGAATTCAGCCAACTCTTAAACGTAACGTTGCCTTCTGCATGGTCAATTCGCCCCGGATCCCGGAGCTTGCAGCCATCATGTGTATCAAGTAGATGTCAAGAATTTCAGTTTTGATGCGAAACGGCGAAGCACGAGCCATGCCAGCTTATACTTTGACCGAGTTTCAACCCGAAAATCTCAACCATCATCTACATACACATCTGATATCTCTCGCTTCTTCCTCCCGTCGTGTATAAACGAGCCGTTTTTTTTCGGCAAAATCCCGGGGTCGTCGTGTATACCTCCCAGGCGCCGCACTGTTCGATTTGCGACCCGCGGAAGGATCGTACATATACGCGTGTTTAATATTAAAAAACTGCAGTTAGGGCTCCGTCTACAAAGCACCAGTGCAGGACTCGGCCACCGGTTAGACAGCTTGTCAGGTGCATTTTCATCTTATATATAACTGCCCATTGTCTTGCTCTTGGCAACTTAACGTCAATTGGATTTCGACTCAGTGTTATAATACGTGTGAGAGGGACGGTTGCACACGGTTACACGATGCCTAAATTTAGACTTTAACGGCTGAAACGCATGTGTCTCTGGATCGTGTTTTCCGCGTATAAATAATTCGTACGCCGGCTCCGCATCGCTGTTGGTCATATACGCATAACTGGCTCCAGCTATATATCTCACTCGTTCCAGATTCAGCCCGAACTGCGAACTGGCTCAATGTGGACGTACTGCGCACCGAGTATCTCACGCACGATCTATATTAAATGCATATACAATGTGCGACAGCGTGACGTCACAGATCTCCGCATATAGCACGCGCGGCGCCACGCCCCTTAAACCGAGCCTGCGCGTCGCGCTAAGCCGCATCGGGCAGCTGGCGGTGCGCAGTACGCTTGCGAATTGGGCATGCGGCGGCCGTGGATTTTGAGCAAGATGCGACGCGACGGCAAAGACGACGATGGAGAAGAAGAAAAAACTCGAGCGACAGGAGCGCGAGCAGCGCGGAGCAAAGAGCGCTGGGGACGGCCGGAATCGCGACTAGATCTGGCGATTGTAGCCCGTGAAGACGGACTGGCGGCGGAGTGTCGATGCTGCACTCTATCGGTATGATGTAACCGGAGCCCTGTTTGGCTTCGGCAGGATCCACGTCACCTCTATACCACCACCAGGCCTGTCCTGTCTGCGATGATCTCTTCTCTCTTCTCCGGTTCTCTCTCGTAGTCACTCGTCCATTTTTCTCTTCTTCACGACCTCTAGACTTTCCCTCTGTCCTCCCCTCCTTCCCTGTCCGCTCCCCACCCTCAAATGGCCTACTCCGGCCACACAAGCCTCTCCCCCGCCCCTCCCGGCACGCCTCCCCACCATCAGCCAACCCCGGACTCCGGCCCCGTAGTCGACTCGCCAGACTCTCTTCCGTTCCTCCACCACCCCTCCGCCTCAGCATCCTCCACAACCACCGCAGTCGACTCCGCGCCCTCCAACTCCGCTCTCCGCCAGCTCCTCGCACTAGCCCACTCAAAATACGCAGCGCACCCCCACTCAACCTCCCGTGATGAACTATGGCGTATCCTCGTCAGACTAGACGAGTGGACAGCTCGCTGCGTCGCACTCAACGTCGTCCGCCAAGTCCACCGCACAGTGGCTCATGCCTCACATACTTCTTCCGCTACGGTCCCAGTGCAGCAGCAGCAATTCAACCCCACCGTCGCTGCGTACACCGCCACCGTCCTCGAAGCATGGCTCCTTGGTGGATGCATTGCATATGTACGTCTTGTTCTTCCACGCGCCTCTAAACTCTTTTTTACTCATTCACGCAGAGCCTGGGCGACATGGACCGCGCCATAGAATGGAACACTCGCATCCTTCACATCGACCCCGCGTACGTCTGCAACTCCCCGCACCTCTCCCCTCCTTCTCGACATTTGCTGACTCTTTCTTCGCAGCTACGTTGAAGCAATGTCAAATCTCGCTGCCGCGCTACTCGCTCTCCACCGTGAGCAAGAAGCCGAGTCCTGGTGGTCGCGTGCCGTCCATCTTCGTCCGACATACTGGGACGCCGCAGATCACTTGTTTTCGCTCCTTTGCTCTCAACGCCGTTACGCCGACGCTGCAAACGTTCTTGCCTTTGTCGAGTCCCACGCTACAATCTCCCTCCCCGCTGGCTCCTCAACCCCAACTTCTTCTGCCGACTTGGCACGGTACCTCGCCATCATCCACGCAAAGGGAACACTCCTCTACGCCCTCGAAGATCACTACGCCGCCGCAGAGGCCTTTGCTCGCGTGATTGCTCATGCCGCAGGAGACGACGACGACAAATCCGAGCGGTCGACCCTAAGAGGACTGGTCGATCGTGCTCACATTACGCTTGGAACCCGCTTCGGAGGTCGCATGCTACTGTCACCTCCTGAAGCCCGTTCGTGCCTCGTCGACGTCTTTGGCGGCGATCTTCCCATCTTGCGAAATGTGTCTGACCCGCATCACCGCGCTGCAATCGTGCAAACAACTGCGAACACCTTGCTCACTCTTGCAAAAATATTCCAAGACGCAATCGCAGCGGGTAGTTCTGGAGCTCAGGACCAGGATCAGGACCCAAAGCAAAAGCAGAGCAACCATATCCAGCAACCGCATGCGAATTCGTCAACAGCAGGAGGCAAAACAGCGAGTACAGGCACGCTTGTCCGTGTGCTTGGAAGACTACCGACTGCGTTTGACGTTCTGCCAATGTACTACCTCTCACTTGCGCTTCATCCTAGTCCCAGCACCGCCAACAACATTGGAATTCTGCTTGCGTCTCTCGCACCACCGTTACCAGTCCCCTCAGAGCATATGCTCGCCCTTGAATATTACACCTACGGCCTTTCACTTGACTCGAATCATCCGCATCTCTACACGAATCTCGGGTCACTTCTCAAAGACCAAGGACGACTATCCGACGCAGTTTCAATGTACGAGCGTGCTGCTGCATGCGACCCCAATTTCGACATTGCCCTTGCGAATCTTGCGAACGCGGTCAAGGATCAAGGACGTGTCGGAGATGCCATAACATATTACCGACGAGCTGTGGCTGTGAATCCGCGATTCGACGAAGCTGCATGCGGCCTTGCAAACGCGTTGGTTTCGGTATGTGACTGGACTGGTCGTGGCACGGTTCCGAAATATGACCGCGGCGGCGTTGATGATTCTGGCGCGTTATGCATTCCGTCGGTGCAATCGCAACAAGGCTGGATGCCGCGCTTGGTAGCAGTGATTGATTCCCAGCTTGAGAATCTTCGCAAAACATGGGGCGCTGGTGTTGCGCGTCTGCAATTCGATGTCATTCTACATGAAATCATGATGGCCTGCGGAATCGTGCGAGCAGATGATCCGGCATTACAGCCCTGGGTTTGTGAGCTTACACGCATCCGAGACGCGGAAGGAGATGACGAAGGTGCGAAAATTGTGGAATTAATCGAAGCCGCGTCGCGCATAGCGAGGTGGAAATCGTATCATGCTGCAATTAAATCTGGCTCTGTTCAGCCATACCACCGCGCACAATTGCCATCATCGCTCGCGCTCCCGGCAGCACCAACCGTGCTCCCCTTTCACACTTTCACTATCCCATTTTCTGCGAAACAGGTGCGCGAAGTGGCAAGACGCACTGCGCTGCGCGTGTCTGTCTCTGCTCTACGGTATCCTTGGCTACCACAGACAGTTTATCCTCCACCTGCACCGCCGTCGCCGTGTCTACGCATTGGCTACGTGTCTAGCGATTTCAATAATCACCCGTTGTCGCACCTGATGCAGAGTATTTTTGGTATGCATCGTGCAAGCGCAGGGACAGATACTCCAGTCTATGGAATATGCTACGCGACCACGCCTTCGGATGGCAGTATTTATCGATCACGAATCGAGCGCGAAGCTCACGAATTTGTCGATATCTCAGGTTGGTCTACGGAAGCGTCCGTTGAGCGGATCGTGCAAGATGGAATACACATCCTTGTGAATCTTAATGGTTTCACGCGTGGCGCTCGAAATGAAATATTCGCATGCAGACCCGCGCCGTTGTCTGTTGCGTTTATGGGATTTGCGGGAACGCTTGGAGCGGAATGGTCTGACTACATTCTTGCTGATCGAGTGACTGCGCCTGTATCCACAATGCGCAAGTTTGGAGTCGAGCATAAGGACAGAATCCTGCGGCATCATGATCTCGCAAACACGACGGATGAATGGTCATACTTTGAAGATGTCATCGTCTGTCGTAACTCGTTCTTCTGCTGCGACCATCGACAATCCGCGCCGGACGCGAAATTGCCTAGAGACGCGTGGGAGTCTGAACGCGAGCGACGTGCGGCCATGCGGAAGGAATTGTTCCCCACGCTGCCGGACGACACCATCATTCTAGCGAATTTCAACCAACTTTACAAAATCGACCCTGCGATCTTCTTGTCATGGCTTCGAATCCTCGCCCGTACACCACGTGCTGTGCTGTGGTTACTCAAGTTCCCGGAACTAGGATCAACGCATTTGCGTGAATTTGCGACTAAATGGGCTGGTGCAGAAGTCGCGAGTAGGCTGATTTTCACTGATGTTGCTGCGAAAGACGCGCACCTTTTAAGGTGTAGAGTTCCGGATTTCGTACTCGATACGCCAGAATGTAACGCGCATACTACCGCGACAGATGTGTTGTGGGCTGGGACGCCGCTTTTGACGCTGCCGCGACACCAGCATAAGATGTGCAGCCGGATCGCTGCGTCAGTTGTGTTTTCGGCGTTCACGAAACAACCGGATCCTGAACTTCTCAAGCTACACGATGCGCAGGTAGACGAATCAGCGCCGTTTGTTGGGTTACCTGAGTTTGCAGATCCGATGGCAAAGCGACTTGTTGTGTCTTCAGAAGAAGAGTACGAAGCTCGAGCGGTGGAATTGTGCGCAAACCATCTTGCGCTGAAAGAGCAAAGTGAACTTGTTCAGATGCGGAAGCGACTGTTTTTAGAAAGACATTCAGCTGAAATATTCGATACGCCGCGCTGGACGCGGGATGTTGAAAAGGCGTATTGGGCGATGTGGAATAGATGGGTTGAGAAAGGCGGAGCGGTCACGATCGAAGAGGATCAGGACCGTAATTTGTATATCTAATCGTCGGTGCACTGGTGTACGTTTGGGTGCTTTTATAACTGGAGTCGAAAGCTCTACCATTGAGCCACTGCTTTAATTTGTTTTTGGGTGCTGGTATATCTTCTTTGGGTTCGTTTAATGGTATGTTTGGATGGATAAAGTAATAGGAGGATGGAATTAATGTATATAAACTTTGTTGGTGATTTCGGTTGTTTGTTATAACTATATATATATGTACAAATCTAATTTACACGTCCGCTGGTTTATTGCTGAATCCGCGAAAATAGCTATCTCGGAACTGCACATCCGAATACTCCTTCTTTTGCTTCGCTTCCACACTTGTCATGGCAACAGAGCCATCTCTTGGTCGTCGAACATACGTCAACAATCTCCTAGACCACCTACTAAACTCCTGTATGCAGCACGACGATAGAATAAGACTGTCATGCGACGGCATGAGTGTTGGGACGTCATTATTAGCAGTTGGCATCCAGAAACAAAGACGACCATTATCAACGAGATGAAGTGCCGCAAATTCAAGAAGATCATCTAGGAGCGCATCAAAGTGATACGGCTTCTTTGGTGGAATGTAGTCTGGTCGAAGGTGTGTGGGAGTAACGACATCGTCTGCGTGCTTCTCAGGGTTGCGTGATCCGAGAACTTTGAGACCTTCTCGTACGCCATACGGTGGATCACATACGATCGCATCTATAAGCACAGACGGACGAATCGGACTGTGTGTAAAGTCGCAGACAAAAATATCAAGAAGTCGTCCACTAATGCCGTACTGTTCGTAATTCGACAGGATATCATGTTTCTTACTCGGTTTTCTCTGACCTTCCTTCAATTGCCGTACTCCCGTTCCCCGTCCTGCTCCCCGAATTTGCCGTCCATCAATGTCAGACCCCATTGCTTGCGCACCGAAAAAACTCGCGGCAACAAGAAAACTTCCGGTTCCTGCAAACGGGTCATACACAATAGTGCCTGGTTTGGCTTTGCAGATGTTGCACGACACAAGCGCGAGTTCAGCGTCAAACGAAGTAGTGCCAATGTACCTCCGTTTCTTGAGATCATATGTATCCACCGCATCACGTTGACCGTACCCAACTAATCGCGCCAATACAGCGCGACTCAACGTCGCGACAGGCTTATCGTGAGTTTGAGTTGGTAAAGTGTACTCCTCAATCACCGTGAATACCTGATCCGGATTTCGCATTCGAATCGGTCCATCAAGAGCAAGATATGAAAACGACTCAATTATCTCGCGTTGTTCGGATGGACTCCGTGAGCCTTGGAATCCAATAAAGTCAAATTTAAATGATGCTTGGGCGTACTTGGGAAACAAAGCCGTGGAGTCCCGCTTCACCGCCTCGTGAAGCTCTTCTAAACTACCACCAATACCCCATACCTCGTACACTGCACGCGCTAAAATCGACCGGCGAATCAACCGAGCAGCGGTTTCTTCGTCGGGCAAGTCGACGAACAACAACGGACTCTACCGTGACATTAGCTCAGTGAAAATCACAGTTGGGAGAGTCGATAAACGACCCCAAAACTTACCGCTTCGTCATGACCGCTCAAGTCAACTTCCACGCCCTCGATTTCCGCAACAGCCTCAAGCTCAGTTTTTCGAAATGTCTCGTGCCGTTGGGCAAGTACAATCAGGTACTGCGGCATCGCGGGCGCATAGCTCGTCGTTAACCCGCCGTTCTATAATTGCCGCGTTTGCATGTTTTCTGGGTGCCTAAAATTTTCAGATGGTGCGGCTCGCGAGCGCAGTTGGGAGTTTGCGATCGATCGTGACATTTTTTTGAGCGATCGTATAATGGATCGCCCAATGTAAACAAAGGTGATTTCTTTTTAATTCTCGAGAGAACACAAAGGCTGGTCAATTTCGAACAATCGAAGTATAACATTCTCATTGCTTAGTTACTGCAGCTGAAGTGCGCGGCACAGTTCTAAATTATAAAGAAAGGTGATTTACTTGACGCGTCTGCCATAACTACGTAATGTGTAACACGCGTATACCTGACGCGCTCGCCGATCTGCGCGGTTTCACAAAATAGAAGCGTGCGATTTAAACGAGAACTTTGAGATTTTGTGACGCGTGGAAAACGTGTCAAACTAAATGAGCATTTTCCGGTACGCGCGCCAACTGGAAAAAAAAAAGTAAGGCTGAAGAATTCGCAATGACGGCCGCAGTGGACGCGTTTGGAATTAACTGTGAACGTGCGGGTGGACGTGCGCCTCGAAAGTGCCGACTGGCGGGCACGAGAACGCGGCGCGTGTGTGAATATCTTAAATTGTGGCATGAAACGGTGTTGATTATTTATGTGTGTGCAGTTACATAAGAGAAATTCACAGCTGGGCGCGTCGTAGTACTATACGCGTCGTCATTGCCGCAAATTCTGTAAACTACTAAATGCCAATGTATATACGGTGTGTAACTAAAGTAAAAAGAGCAGCAGTCTGCGACTTGAGAGCCGGAGAACGAAGCGAATTGCTCCACGATCCATGGCGCGGGTCGATGCGTAAAGGTTTGTGTGTGCGTACAAAATGGTTGGGTCCGCGCTAAACCGCATGCGGCAACATCACAACAAGCGTGTGCTATTGGCATGGCGACGCGCAACAAACAAGCAGATCGGCGCGGTACGTACAAACCCAGAAGAAGAGCTGCTGCGTGATTACTGCAGCAAACTCGTGTTGTGGGGCGCGATGCACTACGGAAGCAGGGCAGCCGCCTGCGGACAGGGTATTTTGGTGTCGTCCACGCCGTTTCGACAGGTCTGGGGTTTTCGCAGACGTGAACCTCGCCCGCGCTTTCTTTCTTGTCGCGCTTTTGTTTGTTTGCTTGTCCCTGCCGTCGACCTTCTGCTGCGTCTTTGCACCTGAAAGCCCGCCTGCCCGCGTCCCGCTGCCGTGTGTCGCCTGTGCTACTCTCCGCCCCCGCCCGTCCTCGCCCTTCTTCCGCGGTCTTCGCGTCTCGCCCGTCCCGACCATCGTTGGCCCATCTATCGCCCTGGCCCCGGATCAAGCGCCTCCCACATCCTCCCCTCCCCGCCCCCTCATCTTGGCGCGTCCAGCTCCCCTCCACAATGGCATCCACTGTACGTGTTCTTTCCTCATCTCCATCGCATGTCTAACCATCCATCCTTTTCCCTCTCCAGAGACGGTCCGCCAGAATATCAGCCTCCGCAGGCCACGACGAGAACCAGCTCGGCACGATGTCGCGCGTGACCCGCGCGAAAGCCGCCGTCACTCAATCCAACGCCATGGGCATCAACGCTGGTCCCGGTGCCGGCACCAATGGCGCTTGCAAGGCCACTCTCAACACTCGCAAGCGCGCTGCTCTCGGCGACGTCAGCAACGTGCATCAAGACATCGTTAGCAACACCGGAGCCGGCACGAAGCTCGTCAAAACCACCACCGCGTCCAACGTCGCAAAGTCCCGCGCGTCGGCCCGCGCTGCTGAAGAACGCCAGGAAGCAGCTACTGTCGAGACCACCGCGCCCGCCGGCGCTCACGTTCGACGAACTAGCGCGTCCACTGCGACCACAACCGCGGCCGGCGCTACGCGTAAGAAACGCGCCCCATTAAAGTCTCTCAACTCCGCTGCAGTCGCCCAGCGGTCACAAGCTCCTACGCGTCGGAGTGCCACCCAGCCTGCCGCTAGTCGGCAGCAGCGTGCCGTGTACATCGCGCCTGTCGAGGAAGAAATCGCGCCGGACGCGAACAAGGAGAACGAGGATCCCACGAGCGCGACCGATAAAACCGCTACGTCGACGGAAGACCAGGATGAATATATCGAGGCACTCGAAATGCCACTTGCTGAAGAACCTCAGATCACTACAGTCACAGCCCCGAACGAGGTTCAGTTGTGGGAAGACCTCGACGCGGAGGAAATGGATGACCCTACCATGGCGGCGGAGTACGTCGTTGAGATTTTCGAATACATGCACGAGCTTGAACTCAAGACAATGCCCAACCCGCGGTATATGTCGCAACAGCGTGAACTCGAGTGGACCATGCGTGACATTCTTGTTGATTGGCTCATTGAGGTGCACACAAAGTTCAGACTACTGCCTGAAACACTCTTCCTTGCCGTCAACATTGTCGACAGATTCCTATCTCTACGCTCGGTCTCGCTTGATAGACTCCAGCTCGTTGGCATCACCGGCATGTTCATCGCGTCCAAGTACGAGGAGGTATTTTCGCCTTCCATCCAGAACTTTGTCTACGTCGCCGACCAGGGTTATACCGAGGATGAAATTCTGCGCGCTGAACGCTTTATGCTTGAAGTTCTTGAGTTTGACCTGTCTTATCCGAACCCCATGAACTTCTTGCGTCGCAACTCTAAGGCAGACAACTATGACATCAACTCGCGTACGTTTGCAAAATATCTCATGGAAATCGGTCTTGTCGACCACAGATTTCTCAAGTACACTCCATCGCATGTTGCAGCAGCAGCCATGTATCTCGCGCGCACTATACTCGACCGGCCATACTGGGACCACAATCTTGTGCATTACTCGGGCGACTACACTGAGGAAATGATTCGTCCCGTGGCCAACCTCATGGTTGCGTACCTTGTTGCACCTGTCAAGCATGAGGCATTTTTCAAGAAGTACGCAAGCAGAAGATTTCTTAAAGCCTCGATTCTGTCGCGCCAATGGGCCAAACGACACATGCACAACTTTGACATCAACATAGAAGAGTCGGAATATGACAGCCAGACAGAAGGAAGCCGAAATGGAGCGGCACTTGAGGAGGAAGAGGACGAGGATGGAGTCTTTTAAGCATCAGCGTTTAGAATATCTGGCTATAAACAAAATCGTGCAATAGCATTGGGGAAACGTGTTATTTTTCCCACACACTCGTTTTTTGGGGTCGAGAGAGGTACAAGTTTTTTTTATTTTTTTTATCGCGTGAATCCCGTGTATACAGTCGGGTTCCTTGCTCTGCATCTAATGTCTCTTTTTTTGCGTTCTTTGTTAACTCTGGGTCTTCGTGATTTATGTCTTTTTTGCGTGTTTGTTTTTTCTCTCCTTTTTTCAGCCATCAAAAGGTCAAGCCCGATCGAACGAGCGAGTACTGACATTTCGAACCTTTGTCGTTATCAGCCAACTACTTACACTCTTTATACGTGACATATCTAATTACCAAACTGGGGCGCATGTGTTTATGTACTTTTGAATTCGTATCAATACAAATGGAACTTACAATTTAGCGGTGCATGTTTGTAGTCTAGAGCTTGCTACGTATCCCGTCAAGAATGCTGTATTTTCCCGTTTCCAATTCTTCTGCAATACACCGTCGGAGCCGCGGTAATATCTCCTCTGCATACGCAGGATCCAGGTCCGCGCGTTCACCACGCCCAAAGACAAGCGTTTGGTATGCAATCTTCTCACGTAATCCATACTCTCTCTTTCCTTCCATGCTGTAGCAAGAAGCAGGTGTGGATGAGAGCGGCGGACGCACAATAATGTGAAAATGCATGTGTGGTACTGTTTGACCTGCACCGGGTCCTAAGTGTGTTAGTGGGAGAAAGAGATCAGAATACAGGGGAGAGGAATGAACCGTTGTTTTGAAGAACGTTAAAATCAAGAGGTCCTAGCGCTGTAGAGAGTGCACGGGTAAGTAACGTCAGTGCTGGACCAAGAGATTCAAGTGGATCATCATCGTTGAATCCCGGTGAGCATATTCGTTCGCGGTGATGGCGGGTGATGAGTAGGATGTGTGCCGTGGAGGAGATTAGTGGTTGGATATCGAGGAACGCGAGAAATCGTGCGGTGGAGAGTATGATATTGTGAGTTGTCCATGATGGCGGCGGAGAAAAAGACGGTAATGTGGTTGGTAGTGCCGGAACAGAGAAAGCAATGGTGCAGAACGGACAGGAGTCGTGAGGAGGTGACATTGTTGGCGAGGCGAGGGGAATGGCGGGGTAAGACGTCGGGACCTGGGAGTTTTCAGTCGTGATCATTCTATCATGGAGGTGAACACCAGAATGCATCATACATACTGACGGGAGCCCTAAAAAATGACAATGATCTTGGATCCGATAATTACGCGTAGGCTGTACTGCTTATTTCTTAAGTCCTCTTGTACGACAGATGTATATGTCTACTTGCGAAGGCTGGATGATACGAGGCTCTGGGTTGGGCGGAATCTGCCGCCTCTTCTTTAAAGCTGTAGAGCCTGAACTCGTCCGCAGAGCGACGCTAATGCTAATAAGCCATTCACCATACCAAAAGGCATCTAAATTTTGAGATGGCGTCAATACACTTTACCTCACCTAGCTTGACCGGTAATATCTTGAAAGTGTCGAGTCGCGCTCGATCGATGTGCGACGTCATCGTTACCGTGATCGAGTATATATATATGAACTCCCAACATGCGGCTCCGCCAAATATGGATCTCGCGGATGCAAGCATGCAATTTCCGGGAAGCATATTGCATCACTTTTCGACTTGAATAGGCACGCATTCTACACACAACTACTCGAGCTACAGAATGAGAATTCGGAAAGCTTTTGCGGTGGGTATGTAGAGTTCTATCATATTTGAGCCAGTGAAAAGTCGGATATTAACAGTCTTCACCAGCGTTCCTCGCCATCGCGGCGATAGCCGCCTATCTCGGCTTTGCACCAATTGCCATACCCAACGACAAATTCGTGCATTTTTTCATGTTTTTCCTTTTGACTGTGCGTATTTTATGAAAGGTAATTTGCAGTGAGTATCAAGCGCTGATTTGTGAAACATTGGATAGGTTACGTTTTACTGGGTCGTCGATACTACCCGTCGGAGATTGATTAATGCTACGTTCTTGATCTGTATTCTCATCGGAGGCGTCGGTTCTGAGTTTTTGCAGTCGGTTGTGCCTGTGAGTGCCGAAACCATTATCCAGTAGCTATACTAACATACAGCAGTACCGCACATTTGATCCCTACGACATTCTCGTAGGTTTTTCACTTCTCCCTTTTCATTTGCACAGTACACTGACACATACTTACATAGGCCAACGTTACCGGATCTGGTCTTGCTCTTTTACTTTGTACGCTCTATCATAAACGCATGCTTGACCGGAAACGCGCTCAGAAATACTCCGCTGTGCCGTCAGGCGCGCCAGTTGAAGACGTCGTCGTTATAGGTGGAAGTGATACCATTGGTGATCTTGAGGCTGGTCGGGGAGAAAATATCGCAATGCATGATATGCAGGTGCCAAAGTAAGACAAGGATTGAGAAAATACTGTAACAGGAAAAGGGAGGATGTGAGATGGATGTGTTTGTATGTATGTAGGCAATCGACTACGAACTTGGATCAATATGGTTATGCGACGTCTGGCCGCGCAACTGCGTTATGCCTTCCGTGCTTTATTATCTGCGCAACTGAAATTAGTAAATTACAAACTAACAAGTAAACTTGTAATTAGTTACGTATTAAAAAGAAGAATTGTATAAATTCAGTGGTAGGTACGTGGCAATCAAACAGGAGGTGTGGTCATTGTGTAATCTGAAGGGTCTAGTGACAATGTCGTTAGAGTGCGTGGAAATCAAGCATTCGCCCATTGGATTCCATCGAGAGTTGCACCCCACGCACTCGCCATCATCGGATCATCGCATCATTGATCATTTGATTTGATCCCGCGGGAAACTCGATTTTGCATTACTATATCACACAGAATGTACGCTGAGCCATCATTTGACCCCGCCACCGCTGCGGCCATGGACGCAGGATACGCGACCACTGCGCCAATTGAGCATCGATTCAATCCATACACCGACAACGGCGGTACAGTTCTTGCGATCGCAGGAGCCGATTTTTCTGTTTTGGCAGGAGACACTCGCCAGGTTTCCGGATACTCGATCAACTCTCGATTTCAACCTAAAGTTCATGAACTGCCAGTGACTGCGTCAGTCACATCATCAAGCGCTGCTACAGGCGCACCTCCGATTCTGGTTTGCGCGAACGGATTCGCAGCGGATGGTGATACGCTTATTCGAAGACTTGCTCAGCGTGTACAATGGTACGCTTATAATCACAACAAGCCACTTGCGATCAAAGGTTGTGCGCGTCTTGTTCAGCACATGCTTTACGGAAAGCGTATGTTCCCTTACTACGTGGCGACCATTGTCGCAGGACTTGATGAGGAAGGCCGTGGTGCGGTGTACTCGTTTGATCCCGTTGGATCGTATGAGCGCGAACAATGCAGAGCTGCTGGAGCTGCTGCGAGTTTGATTATGCCGTTTTTGGATAACCAGGTCAACTTGAAGAATCAATATGAACCCAACACGATGGAGCTCAAGCCCAAGCGGCTGCTTACGCTCGATGAAACGCTCAAGTTGGTCAAGGACGCGTTCTCGAGTGCGACGGAAAGACATATCCAGGTCGGTGATTTCCTCGAAATCAAGATTGTTACAAAGGAAGGAGTTACAACGGAGTACTTCCCGCTCAAGCGGGACTGATGTACCATACTAGTTATATTTTCACAGGGCAATGAATGATTATTAAAATCAAATCACAACACACAAAAAAAGAATTAAGCCTATCGTACCCGCACATCCACAGTCACCTCATCCTCCAACTCTGTATCTCCAACCGTGCAATTCGCATCGATATCCTCGTCGTCCAACGACAGCGTGATTTTGACGTCAGCTGCCAATCCTCGCTTCTGTCGAAAATACTCAATAATTCTCGTAACAGACAGTTCGGGATTAACTTTGAGATTCAACTTCTCGCCCTTCCCATCTTGTAGATATATCCGCATTCCACTTGCGTCAGCGCTAACTGTCTCAGGCTCGGCACTGCCGTAAACACCAGCAAACGCAATGTCCTCTTCTTCACTCTCATTCCCAGCTTCGTCTTGATCCGCAGCAAGATATTCCTGCTGTTTGCGCTCACGTAGCTCGTCAACTTCCTCTCGCAAAACCGCAAGCAAAGTAAGATACGGATCTTCCTCGCGGACTCCAATCATCGCTGGTGTCGCAGAATCATACACTCTAGTGTACGTCGTCTTGTCTAGCAACACAACACGACCCCACATCTCGGCGTTGACTTCACACAACTTCAACCATGCATGCCGGACCCTCTCAAACGTATGCGTGGACTTGACTGAAAATCGTTTGGGCTTGACTTTATTTGCAGGATCAGCAGACTCGAAACCACCACTCAACACGCTCTGCGCACGAGCAGTCGTGCTCACCTCAGTTGTGATCACGAATGCCCGAACAGCAGGTCTCGATGCTGCATTCACGCCATTTCCACTCTTCGCCGCTGCTTGCGCAGCCTCTTCTGCTCGTCGTTTCCGCGCCAACGCTGCAAGCTCGGGAAGAAGATCTTGAGACTGATTACGCATTTTATTTGGCGAAATTGAAGCAGACCGTAAACCGTTTTCGTCACCCGAAGAGTCCGAGCCTGCATCATCAAATCCAAACTCGGGTTCACCAAACGCAAACATTGGCGCCTCAGACCCAAACTCTTGCAACTCGTCATCATCAGGATCATGAATCCGCTGGTTTCGTGCAGATGGAAGTGTTCCGAGTACTGCGCGACACGCGGCTTGAAGTTGCTCTTCTGTCAGTTCGCGCGTAGGTGATAGCGAAATCTCGCGGCGGCGCTTAGTTGCACTTTCGATATATGCCGACGAAGGAGATCGCGAACGGGTGCGCGAACGCCGCGGCGTGATTTCCGTATCGCTACTGCTGACAACCACAACTGGATTTTGCGACGAGGCAGGCGATACACTGAAATTTTCCTTTTTCCGTTTACTCTCAGACTCTTTTGCTTTCTTTTTGATTTTCGCGTGTTTCTTCTTCTTTTTCTTGGCTTTCTTCTTCTCCTCGTCGTCAATCAAAAACCGGCGTGGATTCGTATCGAGCCGAAAAAATGAATCTTGATCGTCCAAATCAATCGTGACTGACTTTTTCGTCTTGATCGGTGACTCTCGCCTTGGCTTTGCTGCTTGCGTAGTAGTAATCGAGGTAACAGAAGGCTCTTTTCTAACAGTCGTCACTTTTGTTGCTGGGGCGGGCTCTGCGGGCATCACAAGTTTCCTCGCAACATGGGTCCTCTCGCTAATTGGTACCTTCACAGCTAATGTCTTCTCGACACTAGGCTCCTTCAAAATCGCTGTCGGCTTCGATGGCATCATAAATTCTGAAGCATCAGGCAGAAACTCCACAGCGCTACTCTCTTTGCTCGCGCGTGTCGGCGTCTCTACCTTCGGTGCTACCTGGACAGGCTCATCCGACCGCACAGTCTTTGGTGGCGTCGAGAGTGCCGGACGCGCAACATTTTCCACAAAATCCATGGGAGCTACAGATATCGTATTAGTCTGCTTAATGGGAACGTCCTTTCGCGGAGAAGTTCGTCGCGAAGTTAATGGTGTCGAGGGGGCCGGAACTGGTGTAACACTGGTTATTGAGGTCGTAGACCCGGTTGACGCAGTCAAAGCCTTGGGTGTAGCCGCTGTTGCTTTTCGTAATGTGCTTGGTCGTGGAGTCGTAGGCGAAGAAAAAGTGCTTGGGGTGTTCGTCGATGGCACAGTTGGTTCCTGAGAGGTGGTGTACGCCGCTGGTACAGAAGGAAATTTGAGCATAATTGGTGGTGTGGATACAGACAAGTTTGATGCCACGTGAATCTTCGTTTGCGTCAAAGCTGGTTTCCGCGCCGTCTTTTGAAGCGGCGTCGTTGACTTCGCGGTGGTAGTGGTGGTCATTGTTCGCAGAGGTGTCTCGATACTCGGCGTAGTCCCCATCGTCTCCGCGAGTTTCGCGACCGCAGCCGCTGCTCCTCGTGCAGCAGCATTCCGAGCGGCCATCACAGCTTTCGTAGTACCAGCGGGTCTGCCACGCTTACGCAGCGCGGAAGCAGGTACAAGAGAAGGAGGTCCTGGGGGTGGTTTCGCCGGGGACGCGTTCGACGAAGAGCGAGAACGCGTGGCGTGTGACGCGGTGGTCACGGTTGTTGAATCCATAGATAAATCCTAGTGCTGTCTTTCAGCGCAGATGTCGTGAAAAAGACAAAATGCGCATCGCGCGGAGAACGCGAAATACCACGTGGAGTGCCGATGATGATTGTGGGCGTGGGGAAGAGACGGCGACGACGCGACGCGTGTGCCACGCGTGTCTCGCCAAACGAGCATTTCTTGATTCTTCAGCATACGTGCGGCGCGAACGACCTGCACAACTTTCACCGGAAGAAAAATTTACTTTTCTGAATTTGGAAAATGTACTTTCGCAACGTGTACATACGTTCAACAGTCATTTAACTTTACATATATGTATTCTACCAGCTTCTTATCATATGCGCACATAAAAAGACAAACTAAACAACGCCTTTGACCCCCAAAAAAAACATATCGTCCAGCAGACGATATAAGACCCCAATCAAATAAACGCACTAAAACGCCTCCACATCCAAAACATCTTTACTCCTTGTCGTTCGAGTCTGTTGAGCCAGTTGCAGATTCAGATTCCGCAGCGGGATCAGCGGCGACATCGGTGGGAAAATCATCAAGCGTCATGTTGGCTAGACAGATGCCCAGTCGCTTGTAAACTTCCTCGGCCGCTCGGCATGCGTCTTCCCAGATGCCCTCCCGGTTCTCAGATCCAGGAGCAGCATCAGGAGTCGACTCCTCTTTGTCGGGCTTAGGAAGAACAAGATCAACCGTGATGGTTGTCCGCTCGGGCTCAGGCTCAGGCTCGGAGGCAGGAGCAGCAGGAGTAGAGTCAAGGTAAGGCGCATTACCATTGAGTGCCTCCTTTTCAATCTCGGCAAGGGACTCAGGAATAAGAGTGTTAAAGATCTGCATGTTGCTCATTGGAAGTGAGGTGTTGCCGTGCGACTGCGCATTGTTGTTGTTGCTGTTGTAGTCGACGTTGAAATCGCCGACGGAAGAGTA
Source organism: Myxozyma udenii (assembly GCA_030705025.1). NCBI lineage: Eukaryota > Fungi > Ascomycota > Lipomycetes > Lipomycetales > Lipomycetaceae > Myxozyma > Myxozyma udenii. The sequence continues at coordinate 160,029 of JANIWG010000007.1, forward strand.
GTCGAGGGCCCAGTCAAAGTTGTTCGGGTTAGCGTCCTTGTTCCAGTTCACGGTGGGAAGCAGATTGGCGATTCGCGGAGCGATACGAGGCGCCTGTTGCTGCTGATAGTTCTGAGCTGGCTCGTCATCGACAATGTCGGGTAAGATGGGGTTCGACGTCTCTGAGTGAAGAGTTGTGAAAGACTCGGCAGGAGACGAGAAGTCAAAGCTGCTGCTCTGCATGGAGGACTCAAAAAGAACGTCAGGCTGTGGCCGATTAAGCATGTTGATCATGTCAAACGGCGAGGTGGCAGCGGGGACCTGCGGGACAGCGTCGAGAGGGGCGGGGACAAACAAGTTGTCGACCTCGGGGGTGGGCGAGAGGTATGACGCCGGCGAGACAACGCTCGAGGCAACAGACGCAGTCGTGGGGACTGAAAGCGAGCTCGAGTTAGGAGTGACTGGAGCCGCCGAAGATGGAGCCGGGGAAAGCGAAAGGCGAGAAAGCATGTCGGCAAGTCGCCTGTTTTCCTCGACGAGTCTGTCGTTTTCCGAGCGAAGCGCGCTAGCCTCGGAAGACTTTTCAGCGACGAGCTCCTCCAGCTGCGTGATATACTCCTTACGGCGAAGACGGAAATGACGGGCCGAGACCTTGTTGCGGAGCTGACGGCGCTGCTTGGAAGACAGCCGCTTGCCTTCCTCGGAGGCTAGTAGACGCTCGTCCTCGTCGTCAAGATCAGCAAGATTCTCCGACTTGATGATGACGGCCGGCGCCTTCGAGCCAGATGTGGGACTAGCGCGCTCATCGTCGTTCTCGTTGTCGGAGCCCGCGTCGCTAGTGGCAGTGGAAACCGAGGAAGCTCTGTGCTGATTCTGGGGAGGTTGGAGAAGCTGACTCGGGGCAGCAGCGGCGGCAGCGGTGGCAAGCTGAACGTTTGGCGGAAGAAAGTCTGCGAGAAAGCAGTCCATTGTAAGTGCTAATATCTGGTATCTGAGAACAAAGAACGAAGAACAGAACGTGAAAGAAGAAGACGAAATGGAACGGAAGAAATTCAAAGGGCGGAGGCTTAGGTTTTGTTTTGGGTGACTTGGGCGCGTTGGGAGCAGGAACGCGGAATTGCTACAGCAGGAGGACGCGCGGCCTGCCCCAAAAACGGTTTAGCGTTGCGACCGTCGTCGCATTTTGTACTAAGCGAGGCGCAGTTTTAATCTCGCGGGCGTCCGCGCAGAATTTAAACGCCCGACAAACCGTGAGTTGCAGGACACTGGATTCTCTATAGCTACTTATAACAACTATTGGCCTTCCATTCATAAATTTAGATCGTTAAGCATGTCTCGTAGTCTCAGTTCCAGCTAATTTACAAAATATGCAAGCTATATAAACATTATAGTTACGTCATTTGTAGTACCTTAATATGCATGCATATATATAGTTACATATTTGGGCGTTCTGTGCCGAACAACCCTATGCTATCTGCTTCGCATTGTACTTTTTTCGTCTCGCCGCGTCTCGCGCTGGAAAAAGTAACTGCTCTTTACAGAGCTTCCCAAGCAGTAGTATTTCAATATCTGCAAAGATCAGAGGTTGCAGAATTCTATGTAGCAGCTGGTGCGTTGCCGGTTGAAAAAAGTTACACAGTTCAGAGCGGCGGTTTTTCGGCTGGTAGAGTTTCGGGAGTTTTTGGGTAGAGAAGTATATATGCGGCCTGTATTTTAACAACAGCTTCCAGGGATGCGCTGCATCTTTTTAGCCTTGCACGAACCGAGCCGCAGCATACTATTCTTTCACTCTCGCGCCATGCGCGGTGTGTTTGGGTGCAGAACATAAACATACATACGTCAACAGAAAATACACGCACGCGTTTTGATCGCGGCACAGCCAGATCATAAAAACAGATTAAGCTATGTACGTAAGTTATGTAGCAAATTCACAGTTGAATCATGGATTTATTTCTGAGACCCAGAAAATCTATTACATACAAACAAAACTAAACTATCTAATTATGCCTTCTCGTTCACCTTCTCCGACGAGTCGGTAACGTCACCGGCCGCCTCAACTCCATGAAGAACAACAACTCCGGCCTCGACATCCTTGCTGTCATACGAGCCCGTTTCACCATCCCGAGGAGTAATTGCCTTGGAAAGACCAATAGCATCCTCTGCGTCGACAGCAAGACCATGCTCATTGATAACCTTGCCCTGGTTGCGAATCTCGCGCTTGTGCATGAACAGCATGAACAAAACACCCAAGAATTCAAGGACAAGCAAACCAGTGACAATCTGGTAGCCAACAGGGTAGTGCGGTGCCTTCTGGGTAGGGAAAATCACAACTGGCAACCATGCGCCAAAGGAGTAGGAAATTGTCGATCCAATGGCCGGAAGCAAACCACGCAGCTCAGTATCGTCCTGGAAGACCTCCGCAGACCACGCAAGCATGATACCCCAAGTCGCGTAACCAATATCAGGGCAAAAGAACGCAAAGAATTTAAGACCATAAGGAATATCCCAGATAGCGAGAAGCAGGTTACCAAGGAAGCACCATGAGACAGCGTGGAGAATGAACGCCCAACGATGACCAACACGATCAGAAATGTTACCTGAAAGGAAACCAGTAACAAGCGAAATGGCGTAGCCACCAGTGGGAATAAGGTTGACCTGCTGGACAGAGAACTTCTTGCTTCCGTCAGCGTTGTAGAGCGAATCCAACCACAGGTTGAAGTAGCCAGTAGTATCGTTGATGTTGAACAGAGTCCATGGAACAAGGAAGGCATAAGGACGCCATGTCTTGAAGTAGCCCCAGATGCGGCGAGCTGTAAGCTTCTTGGGAGCCTTACGACCTGCAGACTCCATGCGAACGTAAGAGTACTCCTTCTCGATCTGGCTGAGCCAAATGACACGAGTGTTGATAGGGAAATCAGGAACCGAGTAATAGCCGAGAAGAGAGATTGGAATACCGATGATGCCATCGATGATGAAAAGCCAACGCCATCCAGCAAAGCCAGCGAGACCGTTCATGGAAGTGTAGACACCAGCCTGAATGTAACCCGAGAACATAGAAGCAATAGCCCAGGCCATGTCGTAAAGCTCCATACGCTTGGCAAGCTCAGAAGGAAGATACCACGAGCCAAGAACCATAGCAAGGCCGGGGTAGGCAACCGATTCCAAGAAGCCAATAAGGAAACGGATACCATAAATCTATCATTCAGTCAGCTGGCGAGCATTTAGGTAGAACGAAAGGAAAAAGTACTGACAGCATGTGGACCTTTGCAGCCGGCAATGGCCATGACAAGGCCAGACCATAAGAACTCGCAAGTAGGAATCCAGATAGAAGGACGAACGCGGTTTAGAATGATGGACGATGGAATACAGCCAATGAGGTAGCCGATGTTGAAGAAAGTGGTGAACAAGTTACGCTCGTTACCGTAAAGATGGAGATCCTCTTTCATACCGGAAATGTAGGCGTTACTAATGTTGGAGTTGTCGAGAGTCTTGAGGAAGAAAGAAAGGAGGCAGTAGAGAAGAATGTTGGCATCGAGCTTCTGCATATACCGACGCTGACGGGGAGGCATGCGGAAAGTATCCCAGACCTGACCGACGGTGCGCTGGAATAGGTTGGGCTGGTACTCGCCCACGTCGACGAACATAGCAAAGCGCTCCTTGATCTCCTGGGGATCCCACTCGCTCTTGGGCTTTCCACGATAATCATCGGGGCCGGTGACAATGACGCGGGGCGCGATAGCCTTGGGGACATGGAATATGTCGGCGAAACCCATTTTGATCTTCTGGCAATCTGAGAACGACCAATGGAGAGGTATGGAAAGCAGCAGGGTATTCAGAACATACAGTCCAGGGGACTTTGTGACTCTTTATATAGACGACTCGCCATCACTTCTTAGACTTGGTAAATGTGCCATCTGTCTCTATCATTCATCAAATTCCTTGGCAAGACGGGCACGCGTGACAATATTTTGCCCAGAACGGGCAGCTCGATATCTAAAATGTATGTTACTGTGCAGTGCCGTGGCGTTTCTACCCATTTGTGCACCAACCACGCGAGCAAGTGGGCTCGTGCGCGCGGATGTCGGTTATCAGCAAGACCATATGGCAGGTGCCGGGGCGGGGGGTTGAGCGCGGATCATCATGTACACACTATATGGTGCTTCTGCTACGCCCCGTGCTCCATAACTCTTAACCGTATAATGAAGAATTGGAGACCAAGCGGCAGATTTGTGCTTTGTTTCCGGACAAAGACGTCAAGTCATCTCTCATAGAAGATTATACCGCGCATTTATGCGGGGAACTACCTCCCTTTGTGCTGTCGTATATAAGATCCCGCAGCTCAGCTTCAACGATCAATTAAACCTGCCAACCATAACGTCGGTCTTGGAACACTTGATAGTAGCATGACAAGTCCTAAACCGAGACCCACGTAAAAGCTCCGACAAAAAAGCTGATAGCAAAGTAGCTTTACACCGATTTCTTGGCCTTTGAACAAGGGCGACACACTACTGCGATAACGGGACACATTTGCACGCTGAGCTTTTCACTGCATTTCTTGGCTCTCGCCGCGCCGGGCGCGGCACTTGGAACGGCGTGGCTTAACTGTGCCGGCAGCCTGCACAGCACTCGCGGAGCGCAAACGCCGGCAAACGCCACCCACCTCATGTCCCGTGTCTATGAATATGCGAGTCATGCGCCAAATCGCCACCACCAGCGTTAAGACTTCATGGCATGCAGCTGGCTGAGGTGGCGGAAGTCACCAAACAGACAGACTGGGCACTGTTTCTACTCCTCCGCCTGAATGCAGGATATCGAGCATTCATTCGTACCTGTGCTATGCACAGGTATGGGTAGGTGCTTCATTCGACCCACTATAAATGCAGTCGGGGCCACCGGATAATGATCGTTGCTGTTCTTATCTACAGCAATACATGGTTGTCGCTTCATATCTGTAGAAATAAGAGCCTGGCCTTCGCACGCGGCTCGTGCTGTGCGCGCACGAAACATTTAACCTGGGACGCTCAGCACAAGCCCTTTGCATAACCAACGGACACTCGATCGTTATCGTGGCAAAGGGCCATAAAAGACGTTCAGCTTCACAACATCACAGCACGTCTCTTAGTCCAGTTACTATCATGGCGATCGTCATGATGCGGAACTCGCACGGACTTCAAAATCGAAGCGCGTTTGCGATCGTGATGCATCGCACGTATAAAACTTACACACCCGACAATTTTGAAGTTGTCGTCGTGCATTGCACGGGGCTTGAGTTGCCTATGCTGGACTAGCTTAGGCGCCCGTGCATCTTACGCACGAGCCAACTTGCGACTCCAGCGTCGCGTAACTATCTATACATCGATGCGCATGAGATGAACTTGATCAAGGCCAAAAAGTCATGGCAAAGATGAATCAATTGCCAGATGTCCCTGCAATTGGCATTGTAGAAAAGAATCATCACGTTCAAAGTGACTACGCTATGTATAAAACAACATATATATCGCTTAAAAAGGGCGCACAATAAAACTTAAATGCAAGAGGGTATAGTTTCAGCATGCTAGTGTTACGAACGACCGGGCGGTTCGGCCCGGAGACACTACGCCCGCCGTCTGATTCGAGCCGGCAGAAACTGGATTCAAGAGCCGAAGAAGCTATATCTACTGGATATGAACTTGAACATAAAATATATCGATTATATGACTTGAATAGCAAACAATTCTACAAGTCTCGTAATGTTACATTTGATGAATCGAAGTTTTACAAAGACCGACATCAGATTACCGAAGATGGCTACAGATTAGACAACAATTCAACTGACAAACATGAATCGAATCTTCTGAAGACGAGACAGGTCAAAAGAAACAGAAACGCTTTAAGAAGCACAGTGTTAACATCAAAGCAAGCCTGATGAACACCAGAAGCAAAGACAACTTTTCAATTGACAGTATATTAAGACCACCAACCAAAGAAATGAATTGGACAATCAAATCACCAACAGCTAAAGCTCTAGCAGTATCTGAGCAAGTTGAAATTGCAGAAACTGATATACTTAGAAGTCCGTTAACATTTGAAGAAGCAATGGACAGACCTGACAAGCAACAATGGAAGAATGTGCAAATGATGAATTAAAAAAATTAGAGAAATATCAAACTTGGAACCTTGTTCAGCTGCCACCAGATAAGATACCAATAGATTGCAAATGGGTTTTCAAGGTGAAGCAGAAAGCTGACGGATCAACTGACAAGTACAAAGCAAGATTAGTTGCCAAAGGATACACTCAAAGACCTGGCACCGATTTCGATGAGACTTATTCTCCAGTCGTAAAAGCAACAAGTATTTGGCTTATTATTGCAATAGCAGCCCAAGAATTTATGCATCTACATCAAATGGATGTAAAGACTGCGTTCCTAAATGACAAGGGTAAGAAGAACTATATATGAACCAACGACCAGGATATCATGACGGAACTGATCGAGTATGCAAACTGAACAGAAGTTTATATGGGCTAAAGGAAGCACCAAAATGTTGGAATGATGAACTAAACAGCTTTCTAATGTCTCAGGGAGTGCACATCTTGAAGGATATTGATGAGTGTGTTTATGTTAAGAATATCACTGACAAAACAGATTGTTTAATTATCGTTGTCTATGTCGACGACTTCATGATTGCTGCTGACCAAATTGAAACATTGAATGAAACTAAGAAAATGCCAAGTTCGAAATTTGAAATGACTGATGTGGGACCTTTAAGCAATTACCTGGAAATCAAAGTGACTCAGAGCAAAGGCAGAATAGCATTATCACAAGAGAAATTTATTGACGACATGCTGAAACGATCTAATATGTCAGATGCAGACCCTGCAGATTTACCAATGGAACCAGGACTGAAACAGTCGATGGAAATGTGTCCAACTACAGATGATGAATACAGACGCATGCAGTCAGTACCGTACAGAAGTGCTGTAGGAAGCTTACTATACATTGCCTACATTGCAGACCAGATATAAGCACTGCAGTATCACAAGTTAGCAGATACTTACAAAATCCAGATAAACCACACTGGGACGCCGTGAAAAGAATATTGAAATACCTCAAAGGCACCAGAGATATACAACTTCTTTACTTACATAGACCAAGACTGTCAAAACTGACACTTGAAGGATTCTGCGACGTCGATTGGGCAGGCAATTTTGATACAAGCCACTTAACAAATGGATATATTTTCCGACTACAATCAGGTTTGATTAGTTGGTCTTCGCATCTTCAAAAGGAAACAGCTGGATCGTCATCTCACGCAGAATATATGGCCCTTAACGAAGCCACAACCAAAGCAGTATATGAAAGAATGGTGCTTAAAGCGTTGAATGCTGAGCAAACTGAACCGATGATAATCCAGGAAGACAATAAAGGCACAGTTACAGTAGCAGAAAAGTCGTCCATAAGCCGACTCTTCAGGCACGTAAGAGTAGCCTATCATATAACGAGAGACGAGATCAAAGACAGAGAAATAGAACTGAGGAAAATCGAGTCAAAGAATAATCTGGCTGATTATTTACAAAGAACTTGCCAGAACCTACATTCAAAGAGCAAAGATTCAGATTATACCTAAGAGAAAGCACGTGGAAGCCACAGAATTACCCATGAATGCGAAATGAACGAGATGAAGAACAATGAATGAATATGAAAGAACTACAAGTATAACTACAGAATATGAAAGTGCAAGAATAGCAAACTTGAACTACAAAAATCATAGAAGCTGAAATGCCTATGACTATCCGTCTTTACAAATGACTAACTATCTCACTACTGAAAGCACAGAAGCTGGAGTGCCTATGAGCACATCATTTACTTATGACTGACTTATTACAGCAAACATAGAAGCTCGCATGCCTATGAATACATGACTGATTTATGATTACTCAATTTTAAAATAACATTGGAAGCTGAAATGCCCAATCACATATGAAATGCTCAATCAACTATGAAATGATCAACTACTACTATTATACAAAGAAAGCTACAATGCTCAGACAATTGGAGACTACAATTTGGAAGTGAGATGCCCAAATATTTTCGCACAAAGTTGCTAAACAATTCTGCACAAAGCTGCTACTAATTTCACATTCAGCTGCTGCATTTATCATACCACATGCACAGGTGTTATTCAGGTTTTTGTTCCTCTAGTGAGGTTGAGTTTCACTGTCTACTTGCCAAATGGGCACTTGCTTTGCACTGTGAAGGACAATGCTATTGTGAACTGAACTCACGTACCAATCTATATGCGAGGTATCGTTTGAGGGGGCGTGTTGGAATATCCAAACTCTACCTCCCTATCAGAGAGCCGCACGTAGCCCAGCACTGTATATTGAATAACAACAATTCTATCACCCATCATATACAACATCCTCTGCTCCCATATACGCTACGCCTACATCGCTATATACATCTCTACAGATGCCTCCATCGCGGAGACGTCCGGCCATGGATTCGACAATCGATTTTTTATTCATGCAAATGTGTTAGCGCTGTTCAACAAAGGCTCGGAAGCGACTGAATTTTCGAAGAAGACGTGCTGATTGACTCCGGCGCCGCCCGCAATTTGCTGGATGCAGAGTTTATCCGGAAGCCTAAGATTCGAACCAAGGAGAAGAAGGTGCCGCTCGTCGCGCGAGTGATTGACGGGCGGGAATTGAAGTCAGGAAAAATCACACGAGAGGTGGTGCTCCAGCTGGGAATTGACGAGCACATCTCTGAGGTTCTTTTTGACGTGGCCCCGATGGATGGATTGCCGTTAGTTCTGGGAAACCCTTTTCTGCAGGACCACAAGCCCGACATCGATTGGATGTCACAGACTATTGTCTCGTGGCCGCATCCTGTGACAGCTGTGTCAACTTGGCGTCACCCGCCACTCCGTCTCCCGCTACGCATTCCGTCGTTAGGTATTTGCCCGAGGACGAGGACCTGGACGTTTATCCACCGCCGCCGCCGAAATATAAGGTTATTGAAAAGGCCGTGGACGCGCCCTTGGAGGCGGGCGAGTTCGAGTTGGATGTGAACGAATTTATGTATGAAGATAGTACCGATTTTAATGAAGAAGATTTTGCCTATTACTTGGCTGCCTGTAAGGCCGAAGAGCCCGGCCCTGAATCGCTCACGGACCGACTCGTCAGCGAGGGTTGGATCAGCGGCAGGCAGGGCCGGCAGTAGTGTTGCCCAACGCGCGCCGATGATTGGTGACGCGTCCGGGGATTCCTAAGCAAGGATTCCTAAGCAACGAGGATGACGCGTCCGGATACCTACGTAGATTGTGTAAGCTCATGGAAATGACGCGTCTGCTGACGTGTCCGTAGATCTCTATCTAGGCATACGACCGGAGCATTCTCGGATGCTCTCGCGCTTGTGCAGGCTTGGAGTCCGAACATGAATAGACCCGATCCCTCCCCTGGTCACGGTTCTGGACTCCAAGCTGGTTATCTTGTATCCTACAGTCAGTACCATTGTCCTTACGAATACATCTGATCGCCCGTGCCGTCCGCTCGATAGCCTGCGCCGTCCGTGTCCGCCAATCCGTCCAATAGCTACCCACTGGTTTCCGTCACCTTCACAGCAAGCCACGCGAGGAAAACGCGGAGAGGTGGCAGCCAGCGGGGTCTGCGTTACACATGGATCCAGCAATCGCCAGAGGTTTGACAGGTATTCTCCGGCAACTTGGCAGAAGTCACTATGTATGTAGATCTGAAGCGACATATGGCATCATGAAGAACTGTACTCTCACGCTGACAAGTACAAACAATCGCTAAATTTCGAGTTATTGACGTAAATTAAAGCCTTACAAAGGTGCTGTGAAGCTGAGGGACGTCTACTTATCAGCTAGTATACATTTGATCAGTCTCACTGTTTAACGAATTTCGTAGGACATCTTGAGAAGCCGATCCTAAAAAGCAGTCTTGAACTCTGTGTACCATATCGTACGTGAAAAAGCTACGTGAATCTCAAATAATGATGCATCATGAAAATATTCTATTACACAAAAAGTCTCCCATCCCCCAAAAAACTATGTATATATTTACTTCTCAAAAGCCTTCTCATTGACGGATTCAACCTCGGGAGAGGCAGCCTCGACGCCATGAAGCACAACAACGCCAACATCCTTGTCGTTAGACACGTACGATCCAGACTCGACATCACGAGGCGTGATCGCCTTGGAAAGACCGACAGCATCTTCGACATCGACAGCGAGACCAAACTCGTTGAAAACCTTGCCCTTCTGGCGGACTTCACGCTTGTGCATGAACAGCATAAACAGAATACCCGCAAACTCAAGTCCAAGCAGACCAGTGGTAATCTGGTAACCAACAGTGTAACGGGGAGCTTTCTCAGTTGGGAACATCACAACAGGAGTCCAGGCGGTGAAAGCGTATGACAGAGTGGAACCGACTGCAGGAAGGAAACCCCGGAGTTCGGTATCGTCCTGGAAAACTTCTGCAGACCACGCAAGCATGATACCCCAAGTCGCGTAACCAATATCAGGGCAAAAGAACGCAAAGAATTTAAGACCATAAGGAATATCCCAGATAGCGAGAAGCAGGTTACCAAGGAAAACCCACGCGATCGAATGGCAAATAAACGCCCAGCGATGTCCAACACGATCCGAAATATTGCCTGAAAGGAAACCAGTAACAAGCGAAATGGCGTAGCCACCAGTGGGAATAACGTTGACTTGCTGGACAGAGAACTTCTTGCTTCCGTCGGCGTTGTAGAGCGAATCCAACCACAGCGTGAAGTAGCCAGTAGTATCGTTGATGTTGAACAGAGTCCATGGAACAAGGAAGGCATAAGGACGCCACGTCTTAAAGTAACCCAAGACACGGCGAGCTGTAAGCTTCTTGGGAGCCTTACGACCTGCCGACTCCATACGAACGTAAGAGTACTCCTTCTCAATCTGGCTGAGCCAGACGACACGAGTGTTGATAGGGAAATCAGGGATCGAGTAAAATCCAAGGAGCGAAATCGGAACACCAATGATACCATCGATAATGAAGAGCCACTTCCATCCAGCAAAGCCAGCAAGACCGTTCATGGAAGTGTAAACACCAGCCTGAATGTAACCCGAGAACATGGAAGCAATAGCCCAGGCCATGTCGTAAAGCTCCATACGCTTGGCAAGCTCAGAAGGAAGGTACCACGAGCCAAGAACCATAGCGAGACCGGGGTAGGCAACAGACTCCATCATACCAACAAGGAAGCGAATACCATAGATCTGGAGGAAATGTCAGTTTTTGTTTCAAAGGCTTCATTCAAGCAGAGCACTTACAGGCTTGGCGCTGTTGCAGCCGGCAACAGCCATGACAAGACCAGACCAGACAAACTCACAGCCAGGAATCCAGATAGAGGGACGAATACGGTTAAGAACGATGGACGATGGAATACAACCAATGAGGTAGCCGATGTTGAAGAAAGTGGTGAACAAATTACGCTCGTTACCGTAAAGATGGAGATCCTCTTTCATACCGGAAATGTAGGCGTTACTAATGTTGGAGTTGTCGAGAGTCTTGAGGAAGAAAGAAAGGAGGCAGTAGAGAAGAATGTTGGCATCGAGCTTCTGCATATACCGACGCTGACGGGGAGGCATGCGGAAAGTATCCCAGACCTGACCGACGGTGCGCTGGAATAGGTTGGGCTGGTACTCGCCCACATCGACGAACATAGCAAAGCGCTCCTTGATCTCCTGGGGATCCCACTCGCTCTTGGGTTTTCCACGATAATCATCGGGGCCGGTAACGGTGACACGGGGCGCGATAGCCTCGGGAACACGAAAGTACTTGCCAATGTCCTTGATACCCATGGTGAAGTTCAGAATGAGTTGCAGTGCCAGGCGAGGCGATGGATGTGTGTGAAAGAGAGGAGGCACAGATGGCTACTGCGGGATGAGAGAGGACTCTTATACAGCGACGCTTATCTTTCGCGAGTGTGTATCTTCGGAGGTTGCCACATGCTCGCATGGTATGAGCGTCGGTGCACAGTTCATCTGCGTGTATGCTCGCAGCTCGTGCACTGCGCTTGCGTTGCCTACGAGCGTGTGGGCTATCAGCTGTATACATGGAGACGTATGCGGCGCGTGCGGCGCGGTAATCACAAGCTTTCTTGGCCCCCTCGGCACCGCCGCCCCGGAGAGTGTTTCGAGGCGCCTTTTTAATATATGCCACGCTTGACTCATGCGCCAGCCCGCTACTCGCATGCTTGAGTCGGCCAAGGCGAGACCTCCACAAGGCTTATAGACGTGGGTGGCGGCGCCCAAACGGGAAGTCTGCTCCTCTTCCAGAGTCGCGCGAGTCAGCATCGTCGGTGCAGGCATGAGCTTCGTGAGCTTCACCGAGCTCTCTAACAGACCCACCGGCGGGGCCACCGGATAAAAATGCTAATCATTGGCCAGGTCGCCGAAAGGCCCGGGCGGTGTACGCGGGTAGATACAACAATTATACAGGGGTTTCGCAGCGCGTGCGGTTTACGTGCGTCTACTGCCAACTGTTGGAGAGATGCAGAGTATAATTTTTATTGTTCACTGTCATACTAAAGCAGTGAGGTTCCGTATACCCGAATCAGTGTAGCACAAGACCGTGAAACGTACGAGCCACAGGTCTTCACCGTGCGAACCGTGTTCGCGTATATGAATTCACGAGGGTCAAAACCGCATGGTCAGTGTTCAAAGCCCGGGCTTTTTTTTGTCTGTATTGGGCCATATCTTTGATAGCGCAAAAGCTCTACAGCGCGCTGGTGCAGATAAGCTATGATTATGTTTTGCCAGGACCAAAACTCTCTATGATGATGCAATCGAATTGAGATTGGAATCGGATCTTAACTGTACCTTTCCAGAGGAGCAGATCGATTTTAAAGATTTTCAGGCAGTGGACGTAGTCAAAAAATGAAAAGGGGAAAACTTCCGCCTCGTTGACTCATGGCGTCAAGTTTCTTTCTTTGTCTCGAGGTGTTCAAATATTCCGTATACAGCCAGTTACTGCTAGCGAGTTTTGATATGCTGGCGCGAACGGCACAGCCCGCCTTGCGCGGAACAGTGCGCGGTCCATCAAACTAATGTGGCCTTGGCTGTCTGCGGTGCTGCCGGTGCTGTGCGGCTTGGACGCAGCATATAGCCACAACTTAACTTTAGCCGGCGCTGGCTCGCCGCCAGGCCCGGCTCTGATTTCTTGCCTGCCAAGACTTTTTCCTGCCTGTGCTTTTATCGAGCAAAGGCTTGTCGGAGACTTGTCGGACTCTTGTCGAAGCCTTGTGTCTGACCGAAGCCGTTTGAACTACACATCAATGAATCAACCAATCAATCACTGAAATACCATCTGGAGAGAATCCAATGACTCTCGACGAGGCCGCCGCGAATATCATCGATATGTGACTCGGTGTTTGAACTCTTCATACATGTTCAGCCTGATGCACTGGCCTATTTCTGCTCATCGTTCTCCACTTCGTATATACTTTTTACAATATCCCGCAATTCCCAATCGTATAACACGAGCCTCAACAGACCGCAACAGACCATATGGCCCGAGAACATAGACCATGAGAAAACTATACAACATGAGAATCTCTGTGCACGATAAGAGCTTGCGCGTCAAAGCACAGACGCGTGTGGTCGAAGTTGCTATATGCGTGACATTATTTCTTATCACGACCAGGATATTGATGGTCCCTTAATCTGCTGCATTTTGATACATGATGCGTGTGGGTTGGGTGTTGCTGTGGTCAGACCATGCAAGACTTGTGTAGTGCTGGGCTCGCGCGCTTTTACGGGCATGCCGAGTTACATTTACGAGTGTACGTTGCAACGCTTCGGCTTTTGCTCATACATCTTGACTATACTCAGCCGATACGAAAGCCTGCCCAAAGTTCAATCGTCTGTGTAGTTATTTTATAGACTTTTTGATTTTCATGATCGTCGTCAAGACCAGGTCATAGCTGATCGCTTGATAGGCAAATGGCCGAATACTGTCCGAAATTGTGGCGGAAACTGGCGGGTATACAACATCGCCGACATATGATGATGTCGTCGCACCCACGTCCGCCGTAGCCGTGTCTGACAAGACTGACAAGCTGCAGTGTTCTACGCGATGACACGGCTTCCGATACTGCGCATGTTTGCTGCAAGCCAAAATTCAGCCAGCTTGGCTAGATGTGCATACGAGGCAACTGTCACAACTGCATGACGCGCACATGGCGCTCCCTGTTTAAGTCTCGGCCATTCATTTCGGTCCTGGAAACGAAAAGCTTAATGAAGCCTAGCGATTGGATGATTTGCGCGGGTTCTCATCTTGTTTCCAGTTTTGGCTGTAGGGCTTTTGTCGAAACTCTTTACACGTGGCTTCTGAAACTCCGCAGCGCGTTACATATCTTGGAAAGCTGCTACATACATACAATAATAAAACAAGGATTACGGTGCACTTCGCTGCTAATTCAGAAAAGATACACTCAAAAAACCATTAAACGCCATAAATAACCCAGTTGCTTAACTCAGAAACACATGTTACGCGGCCGTCGGACTTACACCTTCATAGTTTCCAGGTGGGTAGTACCGGCACACGACGTAGCCATTCACAGAGCCGCAACCAACATCTGTCGTGGTTCTCCAAATAATCTGAGTGTAGTGACCGTACGTTCCAACGTCACCATCGCCAATCACAGGTTCCCCGAGTTCTTCGTAAGCGGTTCGCTCACTGATGAACGCATTAGACGCATCAGCTAATGGCGTCACGTCACTCAAGTCGCTGGTCCAGTACAGATTTTCGCCTTCCCCATCAACTCCGGAATGCTGGAACAGGTCATTGTCGGAAAGATACTGAGCATACGCAGTAGCCTCAGATGCAAGAGTTGTATTCCATTCAAGCGGATCTTCGCTCACTAAAGCGCGAGCGGCATTGTGCAGATTAAGTGCGTCACTTTCATCGGAGCTCAGAGAATCGGATGATGATAACGACAAAGGAGTCGGCTCGATAACTGAAGCGCTATACGAAGAAGCTGTGGTTGTCTCGGACGACGTGGTGGAGGCCAAGGAAGATGACGTCGCGAACGACGAAGATGTTGACTCAGCAGATGCCGACGACGAGCTAGCCGATATGGTGGGATCTGCAGAGGAAGACGTGATTGACTCAGCAGATGTCGACGACGAGCTAGCCGATGTGGTGGGATCTGCAGCAGAAGAAGACGTAGTTGACTCAATGTACGACGATGATAGTGTTGACGATGTAAAGAAGAAAGCCGGAGTGGCGGTGGACGACGCTTCAGTAAACGTCGCATTATCTGACGGTACAACAGGCACCGAGAACGATGATGGTAAAGTTGGCACGGCGGAAGAGCCCACAGCATAAACAGTTGCAGTCGAAGTCAACGTGATGGCAATAGTCGAGTGCTCTTCAGACGACGAAAGCGTGTTGGCCGCAAGATTGATCTGGCCTGCTGTACGCGTAGCGGAGTGTCGGTGATGGCTACCGGAGCCGTACCAAATAGACGAGGCGTTGTATTGAGCATTGAAGGAGACAGGCAAGTCCGCCGTATGCGCTTCCACGATGGGTGTCTCCGCAGCTGGAGTGACAGCCGCGTCCACGCTTGATGCAACGTCAGAGCCGGAACTGCTGTCTGATCCGTTCTCAGTGACAGTCGCGGCAGCGTCAATCGAGGTGACAGTGAGATATACCGTTGACTCAATCGTAGACTGGGGAATAGTAACAGTGGGATCCGATCCGGCCGCAGTGACAGTTGCTGTGATGGTAGCAGTAGCGTAACCGGTGCTGGTTACAGTAACATACACGGTCGAAGCAACAGTTTGACCGGGAACAGTGACAGTGACGGTTGTAGCAGCATCAACTAAATCAGAGGAGACAGTCAGAGGCGAAGACGAGTCATCGTGAACTGTGGCAGCGGCAGTGACCGTAGATGTCGCAAACGCCGTTTTCGTAACAAATTTTTGGACGCCCGAGGTGACGGTAGCAGTAGAAGTGAGCGTAGTGGTCGACGGGTCGCATGATGCATCACGACGTCCAAGATGTTGCGCTAAGCCGTCATGATTGCCCGAGATGAAGGAGGTCACAGCTCCAATGTCGACGACGGTCGCGCCAAATAATCCACCAGCAAAAAAAGCAGCAAGAAACAGTAAGGTAGCAGTCGTGAAGAAAAAGCAGCGACTGTATCCAGTGCCATTATGAGCCGAGCCTGCTGAACAACGCTTTTGATTGACTTGTGCGGAGGTAGTCGAAGTATGCGACCCCTTGGTGTCGTCAGTCGGAAGGGCGATTCTACCAGTCATGGCGAACAGACAAGAGATGAAGGAGTGTGGAGCTGAAAAAAAGAGTGACAGTGCCTTTGTGCAGAAAAGAACGACTGCGCAACAGGCAAACTGAAATCAACAAAAGATCGTGAGCCGAAGGTATAGCGGGGTGCAAGTAGTTGCAGGGTCGGGGACATGATGCAGGAGAACCGAGGCGCTTTAAGAACGAAGTAGCCGAGCCAAGGGGCTCGCGTGGAACGCGGTGCATGCGTGCAGGAGGACATGGCCGCGACGCGACAAGAATGGCGCGCTTTTACCGCTTTGGGCGTTAATTAAATGAGAGCCTGGCTTTGAACGCGGCTCCGACGCGTGTGTGGAATGAGCACATCGCACCAAAGCTGGAAAATCCCTGCAGTGCGACGCGTCGTAAATGAAACTCTATCTCAGCGCGGCACCAACTGCGTGGTATGTATACTCCCACTCCCAAACGCGTTTACCCCTGCGACATTCCACAGAGCGTGGACAGCTGGGCACTTTGTTTCGATCCCTTGGAGACTTGTTTTAAATTGAGACACATTTAAATTTCCGTTTTAAGCTAAATATACATATAAAGCACTTTTCAGAATTGAGATGATCGCGATCAACTTCAAGCACATCTTGACCACGATTTGGTAGATGTCTACAGTCTTACACAAGTTCAGTGGCTCTTGCACCTGTCCGGAGCTGGGCTGAAATGTATTTGATCCTCATCATCTTGTTTCACTGGCAAGAGCTAGCTATGTCAGCCTGTTAAAACGTCTTCGACGCGCTGAACTTACAGAAATCTGGCCTTGAGGTCGGCAATGAGATCATAAGCAGTTTTCTCAATGGGGTGGTATTCGATACCGAGATCACGGACAGACTTTGAGTGATCAACGTTCGCAAAGTCCACATCAGGTCCATCAGGCTCAGTTGGGACCTTTATTTCGGGGAACTTTTCCTGGCAGACAGCAGCAATTTCGGAGAAAGGAGTCGTGGCCGAGACGACAAAGTAACGCTGCTGTTTCGCAGCTTCCTTCTCCAGAGCAAGAACATGGGCTTCGGCAACGTTACGGACATCGACCCCGAGGGGAATGCCGAGAACAGGAACTTTCTCAGCAGAGCCGTTGAGAGCATTGATATTGTTTATGGACTATCTGGATTCCAGTCGGCGTAGCATCTCTTTAGCATCGCTGAATCGGTAGTGGAAGGGCGAGGCGGTGTGAATGATGTAGTCGACGCCAACGACGGCCTCATCAAATGAATCGGGCTTGGACATATCCGGGACGATCACAAACTTGATGTGAGCCTCGGGATACTGGGCCCTGATGAAATCGGCCTTGTCCTAAGATCGAACAGTCGCGACGACATTGTAACCCTTTTTCAGGAGCAGCTTAAGAATCCAAGCGGCAATGAAGCCAGAAGCACCGGTAAGAAGGACAGTCTTAGCTATTATGAATCAATTGAATAGATTGATGGATGGAAGATGGAAAATGGAAGGTGTCAATACTGACCGGCCGAGGCCGTTTTTATATAAACGCCTGAGCTTGAACGATCCCACATGGAAGTCCTTATCAAGCCCAGGAGTCGAATGCCGGGCCTCGCTTCCTCGGTATATACGTTAGACTCCACCTACTTATCGAGGTTAAAGCATCTGATATTAAAGTTTAGAGACCGGCTTTCAAAATACACAAGTAAAGTACTACAATTTACATATGATATCATCTCCGATACAGCTCGCGGCATAGCGGCGCGATTAACCTTCGAGACGCGTCCGCCACAAATGGAATGAAACCTCGAAATTGAAACTCCGAGTCGCACTTTTTCGCCTATGCATAGATCTGTCACTCCACAGGTTAACGTACAGTACTTTAACTGGTTTTTTTATTATGATTTTGCTAAGGAAGTCAAAAGCCATTGAGTATTGGAGAGTTTTAAGTCTTTATATCTGGATCCGGCGTTTGGTTTACGAAGATGTGAACCGAGAGCGGAAGTGACTCGTGTTTCCATGTGCAAGGGACGCGGGGCCAGTTTACTGATAATTAATTTACCGCTCTTCTAAAATCTGTATAAAGCTGTGTATAACCCCGCTTTTATTTTCATAGCTAACGTAGTCGAATTGACAGCCACGAGTTACAATATGAGGATGTTTACAAGAACTTCTCCTTGAGGTCGGCAATGAGGTCAACAGCGGTCTGCTCAATGGGGATGTACTCGATGCCAAGGTCAGCAACAGACTTGGAGTGGTCGACGTTCGAGAACTCAACAGCAGGGCCAGCGGGCTCCGAGGGAATCTTGAGCTCAGGAAACTTCTCACGGCCAATTTCGGCAACCTTGGAGAGAAGAGCCTTGCCAGAGACCACAAAGTAACGCTGTTGCTTTGCAACGTCCTTCTCAAGAGCAAGAACATGAGCCTCGGCGACATTGCGGACATCAACCCAGAGAGGAACAGGAAGAGCGGGGACCTTATCGGCAGAGCCGTTGATGAGGTTCCAGACCATGTTGTTCGATGTGTTGATTGTATCCTTGGTGACATTGTGGAGCATAGGGCCCCTGATGATGTTAATGAGGATTTAGACCATGTATAAGAAGGTTTAGAAAACATACCAGACAATAGGAGGGTTGATGGTGGTAAGGGTGAAGTTGGGCTTCTCCTCTTCAACAAACTTCCACGCAGCCTGGATCATGTGTTAGATGCAAAATTCATTCAATGTATTCAAAAAAAGGCCCACCTTCTCGGCAAGAGTCTTCGAGGCACGGTAAGCAATGGAGGGATTGCCAACAAGGGCCTCCTCCATGGTAACCTTTGACAGACGGGTTAGTTTATAGCAGGAACAAAATGTGTAGAGCAATACGTACGGGGTTCCAGTCGGCCTCGGTGTAGGTGTGTTCGGGCCAGGCACCCTTGCCAGGGTTTACAATGGCAGCAAACGACGAAGTAATGACAACGCGAGTGACCTGGGGCGCGTACTTCTTCGCGGCCTTGAGAACTGATGTGGTTCCGACGAGAGCAGGCTCGAGAAGCTCCTTGGGATCGGCAATCTTGAAGTGAAAGGGCGAGGCGGTGTGAAGAATGTAGTCGACGCCGACAACGGCCTCGTCAAAGGAATCGGGCTTGGAAATATCTGGAACAATCACAAACTTGATAGGAGCCTCGGGATACTGGGCCCTGATGAAATCGGCCTTGTCCTGGGATCGAACAGTCGCGACGACGTTGTAGCCCTTCTCAAGAAGCATCTTGAGAACCCAGGCGGCAATAAAGCCGGAGGCACCGGTAAGAAGAACAGTCTTGGCCATTGTGAATTGATTGAATGGATTGATGAAGATAGAAGAGAAGAAAGGAGGGGGAGGGTAAGTGATGATCTGTCGAGAGCAATTGGTCTCGGATATATAAACGGCGACGGAGAAGCAACGAAATGGAGGTTGCGCAATGACTTGGAAGTTACATGTACATATAACCAGAGTGGTTCAACACACAATAATGTCGCGCCGCTCGGTGATAAGTGGGTTTAAATCCTGTCCGAAATTTAAGTCCGCTAGTTGTTGATTGTCTACGCGAGGAAACCCCTCCTCATTCGACATGGTGCAAGTCTGCAAAATCGGACCAAAACTTCCGTCAATACGGCACAATTAGGTGAGGACAATTAAATTTAGCGAGTTTTCCGATCATTAATTTACTGCTCTTCTGGAAACTGTAGCTGAATGGAATTCCGCATCTATGTTTCATATAACAGCTAATTTAGTCAAATTGACAAGCACGTGTTACGATCAGAATGTTCACAAGAATTGCTTGAAGTCGGCAATGATATCAGCAGAGGTCTTCTCAATGGGGACGTACTCGATTCCAAGGTCATTGACCGACTTGGAGTGGTCAAAGTTCAAGTACACCGCATCGGGGTCAGCAGACTCTGATGGAATATTCAGTTCAGGGAACTTCTCACGGCCAATTTCGGCAACCCCGGCGAAAGGAGTTTTGGCGGAGACCACAAAATAGCGCTGCTGCTTTGCGGCGTTCTTCTCGAGAGCGAGAACGTGAGCTTCAGCGACATCGCGGGGTCATCAACCCAAAATGGAACAGAAAGAGCGGGGGCCTTTTCGGCAGAGCCGCTGATGAGGTTCCAAATGATGGCGTTTGAGGTGTTAATTGTCTCCTTGGTCACATTGTGAATCATGGGGCCCCTAATGGATGTTAGAGAAAACTTCTAGTATGTATAAATGGGTTCAGAGTACATGCCAGACAAGAGGAGGGTTGATGGTGGTGAGAGTGAAGTTGGACTTCTCCTCCTCAACAAACTTCCACACAGCCTGGATCATGTGTTAAATACCAACTGCTTTCAAATCATTCGAGAAAAAATGCTTGCCTGCTCGGCAAGAGTCTTCGAGGCACGGTAAGCAACTGCGGGAGTACTAGCGAGAGCCTCCTCCATGGTAACCTTTAAGAGTGGTGTTAGCTTACAGCAGGTACAGATGTGTGTAATGAGCATTTATGGGGCTCCAGTCGGCCCCAGTATAGGTGTGTTCGGGCCGGGTACCCTTCTCAGGCTTGAGGATGGCAGCAAACGACGAAGCGATGACATCGCGAGTGACCTGGAGAGCGTACTTCTTTGCCCCTTTAAGAACCGATGTGGTTCCGACGACAGCAGGCTCAAGACGCTCCTCGGGATTGGCAATTTTGAAGTGGAAGGGCGAGGCGGTGTGGAGGATGTAGTCGACGCCGACAACGGCCTCGTCAAACGCATCGGGCTTGGAAATATCCGGAACGAACAATGACAAACTTGATGGGAGCCTCGGGATACTGGCCTTGATTAAATCGGTCTTGTCCTGAGATCGAACAGTCGCGACGACGTTGTAGCCCTTCTCAAGAAGCATCTTGAGAACCCAGGCGGCAATGAAGCCGGAGGCACCGGTAAGAAGGACGGTCTTTGCCATTGTCGATTTTTTGAATGATTTGGTAAGAATAGAAAAAAAGAAAGGAGGGGGTAAGTGATGATCTGTCGAGAGCAATTGCCAATTGGTCTTGGACATATATTTATACGACATGGAAAATCTACGAAATGAAGATTGCGCAATTAATTGATCGGAGTCAAAATGGTCTAAATCCTGTCCGAAGTTTAAGTTCGCCAGATTGAGTACCCTGCTCGTGTATTTGTTGAAACGTATGAGCTGAACAATAAGTTACGCACATTCATATTAGTATTATCATGGAGTCCGAGACAAGTCTTTGTTGCTTCTGACCCCGTTCTAGCTTCAAGTTTCGGACTTCACGGATATATGTCCGCTGCAGCGGAATATTATAGCAAACGCATTTTTTTCCGAAGATGCATCATTTTTGGTCATTTCTACATTTCCTGAATATCACAAATTGAATTGATCACTGCATACTTCTTCTTTCCAAACGCTGCAAACATATGAACAGAAAACTATATCAAAGTCGTAAACAAAATGCCATTTTACTCTACCAACCCGCCCTGTTTGCAAAGCGAATAAAACATGCTTTCATGATTTGCCAACAACGCCTCCGGTGTATCAAATTCCGCGACTTTTCCATGCGACAGCACTATAATTCTATCGGAATCAATGATTGTGTTCAGTCGATGTGCAATGGTGAGAATGGTCCGATCCTTGAATTGTTGCCGTATCGTCTCTTGAATAATCTGATCAGTCTCAACGTCAACTGCTGCAGTAGCCTCATCAAGCACAAGAATTCGACTCGGCGTGAGAAGTGCGCGAGCAAGCGACATCAACTGTCTCTGACCAACTGAAAAGTTTGCCCCGCCTTCATGGACCATCGCATACAGTCTTCCAGTCATGCCTTCGACGTGTGATTTCAAATGACTAAGTTCCAGAACACGCCACAACTCTGTGTCGGAAAACTTGCGCCCCGGATCCAGATTATCCCTAACCGTTCCTTCAAACGCCTGAGAATCCTGCGGAATGATGGCCAATCGTTCTCGCAAATCTTGAAGTCCAATCTTGCTCGTATTAATCCCATCTATCGCAATGTATCCACCCACGGGCTCTATCATTCGGAACAGACCAAGCGTAAGTGATGATTTACCAGCACCCGTCCGGCCAACAATACCAATCTTTTCTCGCGATTTGATTTTAAAGCTCACACCTTTGAGAACAAGATCAAGACCTGGTCGATAGCGCGTCGAGTATTCGTGAAATTCAACTGTTCCTTCAGTTGGCCAATCCGAAGGCGGTCGGCTTGCCTCAATGATCGGAGGTGCCTCGACAGGCAAGTTGCAGTACTCGAGAATCCGCTCCACAGACACCGTAGAAATCTCAACTTCAACTGTCATACGGACAATTGAGCCGAGAGACTGTGTGGTCTGAAAAGCATACGACATGATCAGACCCACAAGACCAGAGGACAAGTTTCCATGAGCAACAGCAAGCACTGCCAAGAACGCAGTCAGGAAAATGATTGTGCTACCGAGAAATTCCAAACGGATCGAAAGCCAGCGACGCGCAAGCATGGAAGGAAAATAAGCCTTGTTATTAAAATCAATGTGGTACTCGTTCGTCTTGTTGAATCTCCGCACTTGAGAAAACGCGCGAATCGTGCTCACACCATTAAGACTCTCTTGAAAATGAGCGTAAATGGGCGACCGAGAAACCGACTCGAGACGCTTGAGCTCACGAGATGTCCGCATGTAAAACTTCTGAAAGTAAACGTACATGAATGCAATCGGAACAATGAACAAAACAATTGCTGGATTTGCTGACGAGATGACAAAAAGCGCAAATACAACTTTAAACATATTCGTGAAAAAGTTGGTAAATACTCGAGCCATAATCTCATCCACTCGACTCACATCAGCAGTAAATCTGTTGATCACACGACCAATCGGAGTAGTGTCAAAAAATGACATCGGCGACCGCAAAACGTGAATAAGCATCGAGTCGTGAAGAACACGAGCTGCGCGAATTGTGCAGAGCAACCACAGCACCAAGGTGTATGATAAAGTCAGACACGCAGCAGAAACACCAAACATCAAGTAGATACTAAGATACTTGGAAGTGTTCGGATTTGATCCATACTCCGTGTTCACCTCTGACCAATGCTTAAGCCATAAATTACCACCGACAGACATACTGTTGGAGCAAATCATAAGCAAAAGAAATCCAATAACAGCAGGGAGACTAGCGGCCTTCATGTATTCTTTGTAAACGCCAAATTTCACTTGACCTTTCTCTATATGCTCTTGACTTTGACGTGATCGCCGATTTGGAATATCGTCAATGACGGGCTTCCTAAAACTTGCGGTACTGGCACGGCGTAAAGGGATACCGAAATTGAGTGCTGAGCCGTCGTTGTAGAACTCTTCGATATCATCCTCCTCTTCGCCATCTAGGTCTGTTGAAAGTGGATCAACAGTCTTTTCTTCATCTGCTTTAGATCCAGAGGCTGTTTCCTCGTGCTGCGCGAATCCGAATTCTTCAATAAGCTGTCTGATCTCACTTGTCTCTCGTGTCATAACATCTTGATAGCGCCCAGACTCAACGATTTCTCCTTTCCGAAGCATGATAATGGCATCAGCTTGAGCAAGAACCGCAATCGCATTTGTTGCCATGAACTTGGTCTTCGTAGCCAGCAATCCGCGAGGTCCCAAAACATTGTCAATGATGTGCTTACCAACATGCTGGTCAACTGCTGAAAGCGGGTCATCAAGCAGATAAACATCCGCACGAGCATACACAGCACGAGCCAACGACAAGCGTGCCTTTTGTCCACCAGACAAGGAGATACCTTTCTCGCCAACGATCGTCTCATCGCCATCTGGGAGAACTGCAATATCTTCAAGTAAAGCACAGGCATGAAGTGTCCGGTTGTAAAAATCCGCCTGAAATTTCTTGCCAAACAGAATGTTCTCCTTGAATGTCGCATTCATAATAAATGGTACTTGAGCACAATATGCAACATTTCCACGAACAGTGACGTTACCAGATCTCCGGTATAGATCTCCCAGAATAGCTTGCAGTAGCGCGGACTTTCCAGCACCGACACGACCAACGACGCAGTTCAGCTGACGATTCTTCACCTCAAGCGACACGTCCTGCAGAGCAGGTGCAAGTTCGCCGGCCTCATCCCAAAGGAAAGTACCATTAGACACTGAAATCACAGTTTGATTGGGCACCGTAGCAGCATCCAAGTGCTTGACAGCATCCGGCTGTAGCTCAGCAGTCGTGAGAAACTCAAGTAATCGGTTGGACGACACCATAGCCTCCATAAAATCTGTTACAACATTTGGAATTTGAGTGAGTGGCTGTGACAGAAGATTGAAGAGTGTCAGCGCAGGAAAGACAATGTCGGTGCTAAGAGGACGGCCAGAAGTCCAGACAAAGACTGCAAAACTAGAGCATGAAACAAAAAACGGAGCGCACGAGCCCACAAAATTTGATGTTGCTGAGAAGACACCTTTTTTCTTGAGATTTCTCAGCTCCTGATTGTTTCTGATTTCGTTCAATCGAGAAACAAACGAATTCTCCCAAGAGTAAAGCTTGATTGACTTGATTGACACAAGCATCTCACCAGTAAGACGCGCACGCGCATCCTTGACTTTCATTTGACGCTTTTGAAGAGCACGTTGAGCACGAGCAATGAATATATTCAATGACACAGTACACAAGGTAACGGTGACACCTGCCCACATGGCGTTTCCCAGAAGCTTATGTAGGTTGTACAGGCACAGGATGATTTGAAATGGACCGGACCACAGACCCTGGCCCGACTGAATAAGCTCCAAAACTCGCTGTACGTCAACAGTCATCATGTTGACAATATCTCCAGTTGACTTTACACGGCGACCATCGTTAGAGAGATACATTGCTTTCCGGTAAATGCACGATGTCAGTGCAGATTTGACATTCATGTTTGTGCTGAACATGTATGTCAAATACTGCTGCTGCACAGTTGTTTGCATAAAGGAGCACGCAAACATAGCAAGCGCAATAAGAACACCGGCTGAACGAGGTGGTTTTTCAGCACTGGGGTTACTGTACGAGCTGACTAGCACAATGAGGTGACGAAGCAAGTTGGGCTGTGTAAATGCAAATATGTCCGCCGTAAACTTGAAGACCATGGCAAAGACATATGTCGGAAAAAAGCAGCGCAAAAGTGCTTTGTTCAAGGATGGTAAACGATTCTGATCTTGCTTTGATTTCTTTTCAGCGTTCCATGCAACCTCAAAATCAATTCGCGACCTATCTGTGCGATTCTCTCGTGGCAAGTCAGGAAGATCATCCTCAGACAAGAAATTTTCGTATCCGAGACGCATGAGACCAGTCAGATAGGAGAAAGATAGTCGAGAAAAAATGTTTGCATTTGCAATAGGCGAATCGTCAACTTCGCCGGCCAGTGCTTGATACGTGCTCTGCGGACGACGACCAAAGACTGAAACTGTAAGAAACGTTAGGGAGAGCTGGAAAGAAGATAACTTAGTGATACTTACCAACTGTTTGCAAAACTGTCAGCACGAAAGACAGTACAAGCGACACGAACAGCGGCTTTCTCTCGATCCAAACACGGCGCTGGACCATGCCATAGACGCGCAAAAACTCCGTAACTGAACTGAAAAACCAGAAGAAAAGCGTTGGACCCGATACAACGCGCGCTCGGAAGTACTCAGTGGTCTGAACATATCCAACTGCAAGCACCGCGGCAATGTAAACGAGAGATGAGATGAAGCGCAGATCGATTCCACTTATTGCCGACACAGACCCAGAGTAAACAAGCTGGCAGATTATGATAGCGGTAATAAACACGATTTTCAAGTAGAGCCAGACATTTGCCTCGACAAATACGACACTTGCACGCGAGAGCCCACGGATGTCACGCGGCAGGACAAGAAAGAAGAGCAGACCAAGGACCAGCGGAAATACCGAATCAGCAAAACACGGTGTAAAGCTGTAGAGGATTGGAGAAAGTGGACCCCATCCCTCTATATCTGAGCATAGCAGCGCCATTGTAGATGACGATGATAGCCGACGCGTGGTTGGCGCAGGCGAGGCAGGGGCGAGAACACTCACGCGACAGAATATATATTGCGGACGACGGCGCAGAATTGCGGGATTCTGAGCACGAGCTGTGGCGTCGATGCGGCGCCGGAGATCAAGCGTAAAATTGTACTCTGCAGCAGTTAAGTCCGCGCACAGCCCAAATACGCTCCTGCCGCCACGTTGAGCGCTTATCGCTGACGGTCTGCTGTAAGCTGATATACGTCAATCAAGGCTGCGAACAGCCATAACATATTAGATTTATTGCGAAAACCATCTTTGACTTTCAGTCAATTTTGAAGTGTTTTTAGCTGATTGGGAATGGGTGCAGAGGTTCTCGTTGTTGGGCACTTCAATATACCAGGCGATGAAGGGCACGATCCAGCTCTGCAGCGCTCGGATATAAATGAATCACTTTTCAGTTGCGGCAAGATGTCCATTTCATCATATACAGCTTTAATGACTCAATTGCAGCAAACACGCAAATTTGTATGTTTGCATGCCTTGAAAGGCATGCAAATATTATACGCAGCTCTCGGCATTATATCCAAGAAAAAACTTCGCCCCGGATATTACCCAAATAGATGTAAAAGCCGCAGAGAAGTAACAATCTCCGAGACAAAGGTCTCCTCGCCGCCGCGGAGTATACATATATATATATATATATATATATATATATATATATGTATATATATGTTTCTCTTTTAAGCAGAAAAACGGCATTTATATCACGCCTTTTGATTATCATTCTTGTATATTGTCATCATTGCTATTGGACGAAAGGAAAAGTTGTCAGTTATGCCCCATTTGTCTCAAGTGAAATATCCCCTGTTTTCGGCCAAAACCAGCAATTGTGCCATTATTTCCTTTAATGCCTCTTCTGGAATCTAATCTAAGTTTGTAAATTGACTGTGCACTCAAGTATTATGTATTATTCTACTTTGTTTAATGCATTGCATCAGACCTTCGAATTTCACCTGAAAACTATATCATTTTCTTTTTCAAAAGATGCTAAATGTTACATGTTACTCGATAGGAAGGACGTCACCAGCCTTGCCTGCACATCCCAACATTTTGATGTTCTCATCCGCTTCCTTCGCCCAGGCCTCAACAGCACCTTCCTGAAGTGCCAACATATCAGCCTTGCCAATGTTATTCTGCAGAAATTCCATCATAGGATCGTTAAGATTCCAGTTGAGATTGACCTTGCGCACTCCGAGTTCCACAGTCTTTTGGTAGAGATCAGGAATAATAGGGTATGCGCCGTGAAGAACAAGAATGATGTCGGGACTCAAGCGCTTAATTTCAGCAAGTCGGTCGAGCTGCCAAAACTTCTCGGGACCGCCGGGTGGGTACGGTCCGTGAATGTTTCCAAACGATGGGGCGAGGTAGTGAACTCCAGTGCGTTTCATAAATTCGGTAGCAAATTCGGGTTCGGTGTAAAGAGCTTCCATATCAACGACAGGAACACCGTCTTCACCGCCCTGGATGCGGCCCATCTCGGCTTCAATAGTGATTCCACGCTCCTTAGCAAGCTCAACAATGTGGGAAACAAATTTGATGTTCTCTTCAGGATCGTGAGATGATGCGTCAACCATAATGGAGTCGAATGGCAGCTCGAGCGCGGTGTAGACATCGGCCTCAACAGTGCAGTGGTCGAGATGGAGCGCCATAGGCACTTTAGCCGCGTGCAGCGCAGCCGCGGCCCACTTGATGAACTCGGGACCGTGGAAGTGCAGCGAGAAAGGGAAGATTTCCACCAGAGCAGGCGCGTTCATGCGCTCAGCAGCACGAATCGAACCGAGGATACCATCCGCGTTGTAGCTGGATCATAGTCAGTCAAAGCTAAAGCGCGAGGTGCGTAGAGTCTGCGAACCAATTAAACGCAGGAACTGCGTAGCCGCCTCGCTTGGCGGCCTGGAGGATCTGGTATGTCCGGTTGTTTTCAGGATATGACACCATTATGCTTGTATCGCTGTGATGGGAATCGTGAAGTAGGCGAGAATGAGAAAGGTGAGGGAGGAGGGGGAGTAAATATACGAACGCGGGCGGGGTCGAAAGGCGGGGCAAGACCAAGAACGGAGTTCCCCCCGCGGGCGCAACGCCGAGCGGGAAAGCGCGCCGCGCGCATCGGAGAAAGCACCGGCCGCCATTGCAATCGCAATTTCCTAGGCACCTCAGCAACTTCTGTAGCAAAGATTGATCAGATTGATCGAATTTAGCAACACTGACTATCGCGGTTTATAGTGATTTCACACAGTGTTGTGTTTGATTATGATGTAGTGATGTAAAGTGTGGAACAGGTATTTACTGGGGCAACACAGCACGGCGACAAGGCAGCAGCTGTAAAATCTGCTCGCCAGCCGCCGGACTCTAACTCGACTCTCTAAGCTGCCTTCCCAAAATGGCAGTCCCGAATCCACGAACAAAATAATTATAGGCTTGATGGAAAAGACAGGATTAAAAATTGACGTGTCTGACTGGCGTTCACCGGAATGATTTACGAACAGCGAGCCGCGCGGAAACTCCATTTGTTCTTTCGAGCCTTTATACCGTTGAATCAGTGGCTTACATAAATAGCTGGTGAACACGGAAGAACTTGCCAAGATGTCACGGCTTCTTTAATGACCGGCTACCTATGCTATTCAAATCCAGCTTAACGTATGATCGTCGTCGCTTCCGACTCTCGCGTGGAGCAGCCTGCAATGTGACGCACAATATGCGGCGCGCGGAGAGGTGCACGCTGTGTGGGGGCGAGCTGGGCGGCGCGCTGCATGCCTTGAGAAAGTTACGAGAGGAACGCCGCGCGCTGTGCAGCTTGATCGATGCAGCGGACGCGGCGACATTTTGCAGCGCAGTCCAGTTACATCATGCGCCATGTCGATCACTTGATGCCCTCGCGCTGCCCAATATCCGCAGCGCGATCCTCCTCCAAACACCAGACAATGTTGCGCACGAACTTATATAACGGCACATGCCGACCAGATATCCAGGCACGAACCATTGCTCACTGATGAACAAAATAATGAATCACATCTTGGCTCCGGTCATGTCGTCGACGTCTGCGACGATTGCCATACCAGAAAACGTCCAGCGCATTTCTGCTGCGGCACAGGCAGTTCTCCCTGATAAGCCCCGGCGCGGGATTGAACCTCCAGAATTCGGATCAACTGACGAGTCATTTGAGGCCTCCAGCGAGCTCGATGTTACGTTGGATACTAAAACAGGCCTGCCGTACATGCCTTTTGCTGCATTCCAGGATGAATTTGTGACTGAAGTGCTAGGAAGTAAGCCAGAGCTACGAGTCGTTGCTCAGGAGAGTCGCTACCCATTCGCACATGAGGGTGCTGTGTGGATCCCGTCACGAAGGGATGTCTATTTCACCTCGAACCAATTTTACATTGCGCATCCCGATGGTTTTTTCGGATCTTTGAAGAAAAAGAAAGAGAAGAAGATCGTTATCTCCAAAATGCACATCCCGCTCGAAAGTGAAAATGACGGATCGCTTTACTCGTGGAAAATCATCACTCCAGAGCCAGATGTGCTGACTGCTAACGGAGCTACAAACTATCTCAACGGCATGCTTGTATGCTCCGAGGGTGAAGGATCGACTCCCAGCGCCCTAGTTCATGTCGAGACCGAGCCGCCGTATTTCTCGCGAGTGGTTCTGAACCATTATCATGGACGGCCGTTCAATTCACTGACCGACGTGGCTGTCCATCCGATCGACAAGAAATCGATTTGGTTTACTGATCCTGACTATGCTCTCAAACAGGGACTGCGACAAAAGACAGCAAAGATGCTGCCAAACCAAGTATACTCGTTTGATCCGCAAAACGGGAGCGTGAGGGTGGTCGCCGACGGCTTTGTGCGACCCAACGGCATTGCATTTACTCACGACGGGAAGACGTGTTACATCACGGATACGGGATCAATTGATGAGTCCGGAAATATGAGATCGACTGGATCAGCCACGATTTACGCATTCGACGTTGAGCTGAGTCCGGGGTCGACAAAGCCAGACCGACCTTACGTATTGTTGAACAGACGGGTATTCACGTATGCTGACGCTGGTGCACCAGACGGTATCAAAGTGGATTACAGTGGGTATGTGTACGCAGGATGTGCGGATGGTATTCATGTGTGGAATAGCGATGGTGTGCTGGTGGGCAAAATCCTGATTCCAGGTGGAATAGCGAACTTTGTCTTTACTGATCCGGGACGACTGATTGCGCTGAATGAGAACAGAGTGCTGGAGGTACGCGTCAAGGCTACCGGAGCCTTGGTTCAGTAATGAGTAGTAGGGCAGCTGTGTATTTTATTGATTGTATGTATGTTAGTTGTCATGAGATGAGCGTGATACAAGCTGAACATCATGGCGCGGCGGGCGAGCGGAGTTATTAAAGTGGAACGCCGCGTGTTCTGCGGCAGGGAAATGTTACACGCGACGCGCCGAAGCGCCGAAGGCTAAATTCCCCGCACTCTAAAAACTGTACAGACTTGGACCCCACGCGCCCTAACCTTCAGAACTAAATGTCCCGCGGGTGCCCCCATTACTTCTTGCTTTCCCCACAGTCCCCCACGTTTCTTCTACTTCTTCCTCGTACATCCTCACTGACCATCGGTGCGAGAAAAAAAAAACTTGAGTGTGGCTTGTGATTGTGCGGCGAGAAAACTGCATGGTGAATTTAACGTCTCCTGTTGTGCTCGCTGAACCGCTTGCGAAGTCTTCGCCGAAGCCGTCGTCGCCCGGGTTCGGCGGCGGGCTCATCAAAGAAAGCGTTCCCCGCGCCACCATGGAACCGCTCCAACTTGCAAGACCAGCAGCTTCAGACATTCAGAGACTACCCAGTGTACCGAAATCCGATATATCATCCCCGCATAGCGTCCAAGCCGACAGCAGTCCTGCCTCAAGTACCGAAATCAGCAATGCGGCTCTCAAGACGGCCACTGGTTCCGGATCAACCAACGAAGATGGGCATGAGAACGAAGACGAAGGCACTGTCGATAATTCAGAGACGAAGAAGAAGAAAAAGGTTAAGTCACGAAAAGGTCTTGCCAAAATCTTCACTTGCAATGTGCCCGGGTGCCATAAGTCGTTCACGCGTTTTGAGCACCTTGGTCGTCACCAGTTAAATCGTATGTATATCAAGTTTTCTTCGAGTTCACCAATGTTGATTTGATTTTGCAGACGCTCCAAAGGAGATTTTTACGTGTTCATGGCCAGGATGTTCAAAGTACTTTGTCAGGGAAGATCTCCGGGCTCGCCACATGGAGCGTCATCGACGACGAAACTCCACTGCCGACGCGCGTGCGCCGCCCGAAGCATCCGCTACTCCTTCTCAGTCATCGAAGCCAAGCGACATGCTGTCACATGATTTCATTCAATCATCAATAACAGCTCCGTATTCGAGTGAACGAACATCAGTGACCGGTGTACCAATAAATAGCTTGCAACAACGAGAAGCACATGCGCCTCAAACAGATTCTAATCGAGGGCAAAAGCGCAAACATGAATCACAAGATTGGGGAAACAGTGCAAAATCCATGGATGATTTGATTCCTGGTGTTTCACTACTGCAGTCACTGAGCGTAATTGCGCAGCAGCAGATACAGCAGGATGAGCAGCGCACGCACCAGCAAACTCTTCCTCGAATCATTGAGCTGCAACAGATACCAAGCGAGATCAATACTTACAACACCAGACAAGATACGCTCTACACAACTTTGCCATCGATTAAAAGTAGTATAAGCTCAGCAGGCGATCAATTGTTCGGCTCTGCTCCACAAGAACCACAGTTCTCGGTACCGAATGGCAATTTTCAGCTAGATGGAATGACGTTACTCAGCCCAAAGCCGTCAGACGGGCAAGAAAATGGGTCTGACTTGATAGACTGGTTGTTTTCAGATGCGATGCTTTCTGGAAATCGTGATTATTTTGCACCGGAAGATCTGAGCAGCTTTCTTGATTTACCGCTGGCTGATGCCGCACAGTTATCGACACCTCCGCAGTTTGCAGATTCACCAGTGCTTTCTGAAGCACGGCACGCTGAACTGGTGGGACTGGTTCCGTCTTTACAGAATAGTCCAGATTTCACGCTTGACAGTCTACACTCGTACATGGAAAAATATTGGTCCAAGTTTCATTTTCAGTTTCCTATTCTACACCGACGCTCATTTGAAAGCGAAAATACGCCAGCACCGTTGATATTAAGTATGATCGTCATAGGTGCCACATACTCGCATAAGCATCAGATTGCATTACAAATTGCAGAGCCACTTCGATGGATCATTTTTGGTTCTCCAGACTTTCATCCGCCGACTAAGATCTGGATTCTGCAGAGTTTGCTGCTGCTTGAAGTTTTTGAGAAAATGTTTGCTACGCGTAAGATGCACGAGCGAGCACATATACACCACGGTGCGACGCTGCAGCTTATTCGACGTGGATCCACACTTCCTGATCCATTTGCAGCGATACGTGACGAAGATGGCGCGATGGAGGTACGTGGTGAGGAAGACGAGATTAGCGGTAGTGGAACGACTACGCCAGCAACGTCATCATGGCGTCGATGGGTAAAAGCAGAGTCTTTGAAGCGAGTAGTATTCATGGCGTTCATTTTGGACGTATCGCACAGTGTGATATTTGGACATAGCGCATTAACGCACGCACATGAAATGCGTTTGACGATGCCGTGCGACGATGCAATTTGGAATTCGATGCAAGATGAACGAAAGCAGCTTGTGCAAAAACCTCCTCTGCCTTTTCTGGTTGGACTAAAGAGATTGCTGAACCAGCAACCTGTGGATGTGGATGGATTTGGACGACACGTGCTGATGTGCGGTATCATGTCTCTAGCCGTGCAAATGTCGCATCAGACACTGCAGGTGAATTCAATCGGTTGGGGTTCATTCAGGGACACGTGGAAAGCAACTCTGGGACGCGCGTATGATTTCTGGTTGAACGATCACACACAAAGACGACGAGAGCAGCTACAACAGAAGCAGGATCCTGGGAGACGAAAACATGGAAAAACGGATGATCGATCCGGCACAAACATGGATGAAGCCGCATTCATGGAAACTGACCGAGACGCGGATTTGACGCCGTTCTTTTTGCTGCTTCATCATACTGCGCGAGCAAGCCTACATCTGGCGCGGTACGACTTGCATGTGTTTTGCGGAGACCCGCGAGTTCTTGGAAGATCGACGCTTGCACAAGATTTTTTGGCGTCAAAAAGGCATTTGTATGACTGGAGTCGGACGACTGGTGCCATGGAAGCTGCATTCTACGCGTTGAAGGCACTGTATGGTGTTTACATTCTTGGAGATGACTATGCAGTAAGAATGCTAGATAAGGACAGTCTCGACGATGTGACCGGAGAAGTGTCTGATAGCGAAGGTGAAAAGGCAATGTTTCCAGCAGGGTATGTTACGTCCGAGGATCAGTTTGTGCATAGGGCCGCAATGATTGTGCGCTGTGCACTTGTGTATTGGGCGTACGCTTTTTGCCGATGTGGACCAGAGTCGAATTTGCTGAGTGAGTCGCATGGCAATGGATGGATGGCGTCACAGTCAGGTGAGACGAACTCTGCGGACAGTTCGCGTCTCGCAAGTAATGGTGAGAATGCAGATGGCCGGCGATCGTCGAGTGTGAGCCAGTGGAAGGGTCAAGAGTGGGCGATTGCGGCTGAGAGCGGGCGGATGTTTTTGGAGCGAATGAACCGGGCGAAGACGCCGGCGGAGTTGGAAAAAATGGAAAACAAGCATTTGACGGTTGGGCTGTTGAAATGGGTTATTTTATCACTCCGAGGTAGCGAGTGGGAGTTAATGACGGAGTTGGTTACTGTTTTGGATGAATGCGTGCAGCGCAGTTTGGGAAAGGACGATGTGGATCATGTATTAAGGAAGCGCTGAACTATGTACATGTATATAAAAGTGACTTGTTGGGATTTTTGTCGTCATGATTAAGAAATAGCATTCACACGAGGGTGTATCCACCATCAATTACAATGTCTGCACCGGTTGTGTATGCGGAAGCGTCAGATGCGAGGTAGAGGTACGCGCCGACAAGTTCGTCGACGGAGGCTTCGCGGCGCATGGGGATCATTGATTTCCACTGCTCACGGAGAGCGGAGTCAGCAAAGCTTGTGATTTCAGTGATCGTGTAGCCTGGAGATACGGAGTTGACGCGAGCAAAATCAGCCCATTCAACAGCGAGGTTTTTTGTGAGGTGGGTGACAGCTGCTTTGGAAATGTTGTAGACGGTTTGCCGTTGGGGAATATTGACGATTTTGGCGGAGATTGATGAGGTGAAGATAAGTGAGCCGAAGCCTTGTGCGCGGAATATTTTGCCGGCAGCTTTGGCAACGTAGTAGCTGCCATTGATGTTGACGGAGGTGACTTTGTCCCAGTCGTCGTTGCCGGGGACGTCAATCAAAGTGCCGGCGGTTGAGGTGATGCCGGCATTTGAGACGACGATGTCGATCACGGAGAAGCGTTCAAGGACGGCCTCAAAGGCGGCGTTGACAATTTCGCTGTCGGAGACGGGAATTTTGATAGCAATAACTTCAACACCAGCAGCAGCCGCAAGGTCTGACGCGGTTTTCTCGGCTGTGGAGGAGGAGTTGTAGCCAAGGACGACGTTTGCGCCGGAGTGGGCAAAGGCGGTGGCGACGGCGAGACCGATGCCGGTGGAGGCGCCGGTGATGAGAGCGGTCTTGCCCTTGAGGGAGAACAGAGCAAGCGGATTGGTGGCCATTGTATGTGTTGTGAAATGGCAGAGTCCGTGAAGAGCGAAGAGGTCTGGGGGACTTCTTAAAGCTGACGATGGAAAGAAGGCCCCGCGGGACAGGAGGAGCGCGGGGGAGTGGGGGTAAAAACGAGCCGCACAGCAGCAAAAGCGTGCGGCGGGCGCGTGGGTAGAGTTCCGATTGCGGAACTTGAACCACGATTGGCGCCTAAATTGCAATGCGGGGTTGAGAAGGAGTCCGACGAACACATGACTATATAATACGTAAATCACGGGCATGGCCTTTCTCGCGACATCGTCCTCGCCACCGATAATATGAAGCAGAACATCGGCGTCTACACAAACCCAGAGCACGCGCTCTACGTCGCGCCCGCCGCGCCGGCTGCGCCCACTTCACTCGCATCGGCCGCTGCGCCCGGCGAAGTCATTGTCCACGTCCGCGCCACCGGCATCTGCGGATCCGACATCCATTTTCAGCGTCATGGCTGCATTGGACCAACAATGGTTGTGCGCGACGAGCATATTCTGGGCCACGAGTCTGCCGGCGTCGTGGTCGCGGTCCATCCATCGGTTAAATCGCTCAAGGTCGGCGACCGCGTTGCTCTCGAGCCCGGTGTGCCCTGCAACAAGTGCGAGCAGTGTCTGAAGGGATTTTACAACGGTTGTCCCGATGTTGCGTTCAAATCAACGCCGCCGGTTCCAGGATTTCTGCGGCGGTACGTGAATCACCCGGCCGAGTGGTGCCATAAGATCGGCGAGATGGACTATGAGATGGGTGCGCTGCTTGAGCCCCTTTGTGTTGCGTTGTTTGGCATCGAGTCTGCTGGTGTGCGTCTCGGCGATCCGGTGGTTGTACTCGGCGCGGGTCCAATCGGTCTGGTCAGTGCGATGTGCGCCCGCGCTGCCGGGGCGGAGCCTCTTGTGATCACAGACATCGACGCCGGCCGGTTGAAGTTTGCGGCAGAACTGGTTCCCGGCGTTCGCACAGTTCTCGTCGAGCGAAGTGATTCTCCAGAAGTTGTGGCAGAAAAAATCATTGCAGCAGCAGGCGGAGTGAAGCCGCGAGTTGCGCTTGAGTGCACCGGAATCGAGTCCTCGCTTGCAGCTGCAATTTTCTCGCTCCAGTTCCGCGGCGTGTGCCATTGCATCGGCGTGGGATCCAACAAGCAATCTATCCCATTCATGATTCTGTCGGTCAACGAGATTGATCTCAAGTTCCAGTATCGATACGCGAACCAGTGGCCCAAGGCTATCCGGCTAGTAAATGGCGGACTGCTTCCGTCGCTGCACCGCATGATTAGCCACCGCTTCCGGCTGGAGGACGCCGTTGAGGCGTTCAAGACTTCGGGAGACCCAAAGTCAGGTAGCATCAAAGTTATGATTTGTGATGATTAGATTAGAGTAATGGTGATAGTACATAGTAATAATCAGTAAATACGCAACTTTAGAGTTTATAAAAGCGAACGTTGAATCCAGAATCCAGAATCCGTAAGTGGCGTTTTGTGTGGCTGGGTGTGGGGCTGCCGCAGGAAGAGAGGGATATGCCGCCAGTGTTCTTTTGTTTCTTCTTTTTTTTTTTTTCTTTTCTTTGTCTGTTGTGAAAAATTGGGGGGGGGGGGGGGGGGGGGGGGGGGGGGGGGGGGGGGGGGGGGGGGGGGGGGGGGGGGGGGGGGGGGGGGGGGGGGGGGGGGGGGG